>JARPMJ010003796.1:2500-47500 GCA_033366665.1 Phoxinus dragarum
TTTTCGCGGACGCGCTTAGAAAAAAAAGAGCACGTCGCACCGCGAACACGTCGCTTCCAATATGAGCGCGCATACCACGCCTACATTTGAAATAACGAACTTGAGCGCGCAAAAGACGCGATATGCGAACAGGCCCTAACTCTATTTTGATCGCTACCGTAGACATCAGTGTGTATATATGAACTTTAGAGTTCATCCCAGTACTTCTGTGTTCATTTGCACTATTGCATCACAGAAATTAAGATACTACGAAGTTGAGGACGGTTTGTGACGCTGCTTCAGGACGACTCTCTCTGGGTCAGCCCAGATTTGAATGTTGCGATATGGTTTTGTCACAGGTTTAGCAGACAGACGAAGTGGAAGATCATCGCGTGGGTGATTGAGTCGAGATCAGTCTTGTAAAGATGAATCGTGCAGCTCTACGGTCTTCTCTCTCTCTCAGCATATGAGCAGCGAGGGCTTTCCGTGCGCTCGGCCTCACGCCGCCCCACGCGTCCGCCACTGAACACTCAAAGATAACGACACGTCATCCTCCGCTGGAACCAAAGATGCTAACTTCTGTCAACCTCGTCTGTGTCGACTGATAAATATAGACTTGAAATCATAAAAAATAAAAAATAAATATCACAATAGTTCGGTGAATCGATTTTTTTTTCTCCCAGTCCTAATAAACTCTAGTATCTGAATGACTCTAAACGCTCTAAACACTGTCCTGCTCTAAACAGCGCAAAAAAATCAACTTACATTATTTCTCTCGAAGGAAGCGGACGGCTCTGTGTTGATAGAAACATCTGTATGGTCTGCAAAATCCTGCAAGAGGCAAAGGTCAGAGGTCAGAGACAGCACTGAACATGAGACATTCCCCTCACGTGGCACAGCTTACCCGCACACACACGCCTGTTTGCTTCTCTTCCCGCGTCTCTCCGGCGTCACACACTTGCTCTTCAGCGTCCAGCATGTCTGCTGCCAAATACTCATAATCTGTGATGGGACACTCGGAGTCATACGGATCGGGGAACATCGGGAACGGGTCCGAGGACACGGGCTCATCTTTGCTATCGAAAGAACACAAGCTGATTTGAGCGAAGTCGTCACTCAGAGCGTCGGCGAGCGGACAGAACTCGCGCGCGGACGGGTTCAGGTGAGACGGGCCGCTGTCGGTCAGGGACACGGCGTGCTTCATCAGCCCGATCAGCTCCTCCGTCATGGTGAAGCGCAGGGACTCCAGCAGGAAGGGTTTGAGTCCGCCGGCGTCCACGATCTTCTGCTGCGCCTCCGGGGGGAAGTTCTCCAGCTCGCCCACCATCAGCGGGTCCGCGGCGCACAGCGGCCCGTGCTCCTCCAGGATCTGCGCGAAATAACTGAAGAACAGCAGAGAGAGGTTATCGTTAGTAATGGGCCATATAAACGATATGCGATATAAACGATACAAAATTGGCCTACGATCGAGATTTTAATCCTATTGCACTATCGCGATAATGCATGTTGATGACGCAATCTACCCGCGAAATTTAGAGCCGCGCGCTGCAGCCGGCTGAAGCGCATCATACTCGTCGTCATCTTGAGTAAACATGGCTGACAGCGAAACGGAGGAGCTGGTGAAAAAGATCGATGCAACATCCATTATTTGGACTTGGTTCGGATTTAAGCCGTCCGACGAGCAGCAGCAAACTATACAGAGTGTGTGGGGCAACAGTTCGGTAACACACACGACTATCTGTTCTACCACCTCAACACGAAACATGTGACTGAATACCAGCGCGTATTCACAAAATAGTGTAAACACAACATCTCTGTGTGTGCCGATTTTAAGATTCGTTGTTGTCTTGCTTTTTAACTAAGACGACATCCGTTTTTCTGCTCTTTGCATCTTTTGTGTCCTTTAAAAAAATAGCCAAACTACATTTGGAGTGCCTTCTGCACTGTTCTGCACTCTTTACTGTCTGGCATGGCACTACTGTAAACAAACTTTTATACTTGAAGCATTTTCTTTAGTTGACGTATACAGTGAAACTCGAAAAATAAGAATATCATGCAAAAGTAAAAGGTGAAACTAAAATATTATATAGACTCATTACATGCAAAGTGAGATATTACAAGCCTTTATTTTTTATAATTTTGATGATTATGGCTTACAGCTTTATGAAAACCTTTTCACAATATTCTAATTTTGAATTTGGGGTTTCATAAGCTTCTAGCCATAATATAAACATTAGGGCTACTTAAAGTCTAGTGTTCTTGAATTTTATTTATCTGCAACATTATGTTGTATAATTACAGTTTTGCAGAATAAATGTTCTCAAAACTACATACAATTTCTTTCTTTCTTTAAAAAAATGGTTGGAAATGGAAATGGTTTTATTATAATTTATATATCGTGATATATATCGTTATCGCAAGAGGCTGCAATGTATATCGCAATATGGATTTAAGGCCATATCGCCCATCCCTAGTTATCGTTAAAGCGTTCGTTATTGTCCGCTGGTGTGGACGCTAATATAGTTATCATTAAAGTTATATTTATAGTGTTTGTTATTGTCCGCTGGTGTGGACGCTAATATAGTTATCATTAAAGTTATATTTATAGTGTTTGTTATTGTCCGCTGGTGTGGACGCTAATATAGTTATCATTAAAGTTATATTTATAGTGTTTGTTATTGTCCGCTGGCGTGGACGCTAATAATCTGCTACTATGGAGTAAAAATGTCGAACCCATCTGTGACATCTAAAAACCGCCACTATGACGATGTGGTTATAACAGCGCAGGAAAACCACCACTCTAGAGCGCAAGCACGGGCGACACATACTCATATAAACTCTCTTTCGTCGGGTCGGGGTGATTGTCCAGGATCCTCTCGTAATGGCTCCGGTGTGCTGATCCGGCGTAATGCTCCTCGAACTCCGCTAGCTCACCCCGCAAGTGTTCGGGAACGCTGAACGGGTCCAGGCCGCTCAGGAACAACCTGGAACAGCCAATCACAGTCAACTCACAGGCGGGACCGTTTCACAGACGTGATGTGCAATGACTGAACTCACAAAGAGTCTTCCTCAGAGAACAGCTCATCCTCCTCATCTTCATCTCTCGAATGCCCTCTCATCCCAGACAGCACAATAACAGACTGAAACACACACACACACACACACACACAGATGAGCATGGAGCACTTCAGCGCACCGGCGCACTGACGTCACTCACAACACTCACCTTTAACTCCTTCTGCTTCTTCTTGCGATGTCGGTTTTTACTCTTAAATATTGAACTCTGAAACAAACACACATGAAGCGTCACTGAAACCGCTCAACCTCGGCCGCGGACAAACGCTAACGAGCGCGCGCCTCTTACCATGTGCTCCTCATCAACAGTCTTTTTAATGACTAAACAAACAGCATCTAAAAGATAAAGAAACAGGAATTTGCACAAAAACTCCCTTCATACACACACACACACACACCTCACCCGTTTCAACTCACGTACCATCTTCAAAATATTGATCGAGAATGGAGTGACAGGTGTGATAGCGCTCTCGATTCGACTCTAGAGTCCAAATAAGCAGACGCATTTCTTTAGCAGGAGCCTGCCTTAAATACTCCATTACTGTAAAACCGTCACGGTCAAATAACTCCGAAACGGTGGCGTATTTCTGGAGCGTGTCGTGCAGCGGTGTGAACGCCAGCAGAGGCTTGAGGTCCAGCTCCTCCAGATGAGCACTGTAGCGGCCGATGAACGCCTGCGCCGCCCTCAGACCTGCGCCAGGACAGCAGAACACACACGTCAGCAGCAAGCGGACGTCAACCTTGACTTTCCTTTTTTAATTCACTTTTTGAGCATAGACCTGAAAATAAAATGTCCAGCTTAAACTGGCAAATCTGGAATGCTGTAGACACAGACTGAAGTTTGATCTCTTCTCAAAGATGACACTTTTAAAAAAGTTTTAAAAAGTGAACTTAAAGTTAGAGAATTTTACGTTTATTGTTATGAAAAAGTTTCAAAAATATGTTTTACTCTAAAACTGAGAAAATCAAAGCCATAAATGTAAACAAGTTGTGTTCCAGATGCGAGTGTGATATCTCAGTAAATGATCCCTCAGTGAGATTGTTCGGCTGCAGTACCACACGCCTCCACTAGAGGAAACTTCACTTCCAACACGCTCATTTCTGACCGCGAGGAGCACACGAGGGACTGCTTTCAGGACCACTAAACCTGTTCCAATCATGACCATGATTCTTTTGTCTGAATAAACTTAAAACTGTGAGAAAAACAAAGCCATCTATCTAAAGTTGTGTAGTAAGTGCAAAACCCTTTACACACAGTTCCGTACCATTCCGATGAAGATTTTTTTTAAACAAAATGTTAAATTCAGCCAAAAATGCCGAAGAGCACCAACCTTAGGTCTGAATTCCAGAGCATACACAAACAACGGTTTAAGTTCAGGTCTATGCTCAGACCGGGTTAATGATCAAAGACACAACATCGTCATGTGATCTGAGAAAGGGAAGGAGCGCACCAGCGTTATCCAGATGCTGAGCCCACTGCTGCAGTCTGGGTTTGATATGAAGCCCGGATGCGAGTGTGTGTATGAAGACTCGAGCCCAGACCCGGTTCCGTGACTCCAGCAGAAGCTCCACCAGCTCCGCCAGCGGCCCGGCGTCTCTGCGCGCGCTCAGCACAGCCGCCGACTCCCTGCTCTCACACAGGTCCAGCCACGGCCGCAGGTGCTCCCAAAACAAAGAAATACTCACTGGCTCTTCTTTAAAAAGTCCTTTGTTATCATGAATTTGATGTAAAACACGGTCCACATAAATAGAGTCTCTAGGTGGCGCTGCAGGATAAGAACAGAGACGCAGCGTTACGTGATAATTCGGGAATTGTTTGGCGTTTTTGGAAGTCTCTTCTGCTCAACGCTGCATTTATTTGATCAAAAATGCTGTAAAAACAGTGAAATATTATTATAATGTAGATCATCAGTTCTCTATGTGAATATACAGTAAAGTGTAATTTATTCCTGTGATCAAAGCATCATTACTCCAGTCTTCAGTGTCACATGATCCTCCAGAAATCAGTGTAATATGATGATCTGATGCTCAAGACACAGTTATGATTATTATCAGTGATGAAAAGAGTCTTTGTGGAAACGATCATGTTTTATTTTTATTTTTCAGGATTCTTAGATGAATAGAAATGTTAAAAAGTACCGCATTTATTTGAAATATAATCTTTTGTATCTCACTTCTTATCAATTTAATGCGTCCTTGATTAATAAAAGTATTAATTTTTAAACTTATACTGATAATCATAAATGTGTCTTGAGCATCAGATCATCATATTACACTGATTTCTGGAGGATCATGTGACACTGAAGACTGGAGTAATGATGCTTTGATCACAGGAATAAATTACACTTTACTGTATATTCACATAGAGAACTGATGATCTACATTATAATCATATCTCACTGATTTACAGCATTTTTGATCAAATAAATGCAGATTTGAGAGCAGAACTGTAGTTATTCTAAACTTTGTAGAATTAAGTAAGACCTTTAAAAGTAGGAATAAAAATCTAACTTTATGGGCGCATGTGTATATTTTGAGGTTATAACTTGAGCACAGAATGTTTAGTGTGTGGTTTGCTCACGTGATCCTCTCTCCACCGCTAGCTCGTTAGCCGCGTGCTCAGCCGTTACTTCATCCCTCTCTCCACACGCAGAACGGCTCGTCAACTTCTGCTGTTTCCGACGAAGCTTTCGATCAGCTTTAGACTTCAACTTCTTAATACTGTTGAGATACAGCGGGAGAAATCACCGTAAACGAGCGAAGCGTAAAGCGCTGCGCTGAATCTAGCAGGATCAAACGTCACCTTGAACATCGTTGCCGGATTCTCGCTCGACCAGCAGGGCTGAGTTTAGGAATACACGTTTTAAACTGAGAAACGAAGAGAGTTAGTTAGCAAATGAAGCCATGAAACATCACTGTGTGAGAGAGTGTGTGTGTGTGTGTGTGTGTGTGTGTGTGTGTACGTACACCTCACCTCACACTTTATCAGCCCCGTCGAGCCAAATATTACAACGTGACAGATACGCCCTCCACAGTCCGGCGTAAAACACGAATCTTTTAGAAACTCCTGCAGTGAAAGGAGAGAGACGAGTGAGTGTGTGTCTGTCCTCTTCAGATCTCAATCACTGAGTGACGCTGGTCTGACCTTGTCATTCTTATCGGTGAATGAAAGTGTTTTGAGCTTCTTCCAGCAGCTCATATGAAACTCGACTCTGCAGCTCTGACAGCAGATCAGCTGGATGAAGCCCTGCGAACACACACATCAACACTGCAGATTCAGCTCAATGTCACTCTCTCACTCACTCTCTCGCACACACTCACACTCACTCTCTCTCTCACTCACTCTCACCTTAAAGTCGGGGTCGCTGAAGTAGATGTGGATGGTGTGGGCGAGGCAGTGCTGATGTCGACACACGGCGTCTGCTTTAGGAGGAAACTTACACAACTCCACAAACCTCTGCAGGTGTTCCTTCAGGACAGAGATGATCAGATCAACATCATCATCTTTATACTTCTGATATGAAACAAAGTCTCATCTTTCTAATCCTGTCAGTTACATCAGTCAATAAATGTGTGTGGCAGATCATCTTTTCCCTCTACTAGTTACAGCAGCAAATAAACATCAGAAGGAATGAACAACTTCCTGAAAGCAATCATGTCTCATGTAATCCATCAATCAGTGTTTCAGCCAATCAGTCAACAGCACAGCTGGAGAACTACGTCACGTGACGCCACATTTACATCAGAAAAGCAGTTCAGAGTCCATAAACTCGAGAGTCGTTTAGAAAAATAACTCTAAAGAGAGCATTCTGATTGACACATGCACTATATGACGTATTAATTATATTTTTCCTCAACCTGTTCTTCAATATTTAATGTGTTTGAATATATTCGTCATAAAAACAAAGTTATGACAGCTGCCGTTTAAAGGTATATTTCAAAAAGCAAATTACAGTAGAATATATAATTATGTCATTAAAGTCACTTTAATAAAAACAGGCTTGTGTAATTTAAATGTTTGTATATAAATCAGTTGTTAATAACCTGTAATATTACAGTACTGTAGCGGCTGACAGGCTTCCTGCAGTTTACAGCTTTAGTTCTGAGAGATTACTGAGAAAAATTCAGTGCATATACAAATGAATAAATATCGAATTGAAATTGGAATTTAATTTAATTGGTTGAGACTAAATTGAAATCAAAATCGAAGTAGTATAGAGGAAGAGATGACCGGTTCATCCGTCACACACATTAAACACACAAACACATTTATTGACTGAATTTACTGATGAAACTGACAGGATTTGAAGATGAGACTTTGTTTAATATCAGAAGGATCGGGCAGGAGCCATCAATCTTGGGAATTGATACCGGGTCAAAGTGAGAACGGTTTAAAATCATGATGTCCTACTAAACACTGAATACCAGAATATTCTGCTGGATGGCAGTAATCACTAGGGGTGTAACGGTGCGCAAAAATCACGGTTCGGTACGTACCTCGGTTTTAAAGTCACGGTTCGGTTCATTTTCGGTACAGTAAGGGAAAGAAATGCAAAACATTAAACTGCTGGTTGTTTACTATAAACTTTTTTTAACAATTTGTTTACACTTTTTTTTTTAAACACTTTTTAATAAAATATAATTAATAAAAATATATAAAATAAAAAAAGAATAAGAAATAAAATACTGCTGCAAAGTTCTCCACTAAATAAAATACTCTTAAACCAATATTGGCCATGACGCTAGCTAGCGAGAGGCTGTATGTGGTGATAGGGCCGAATTTTAGGCAGTAGATTTTAGACAGCAGTAACCGAACCCGACCCAAGCCCGACAGGCATAAAGATATGTTTTTTCTCATACTAATGACACATGTACGTTTGTTTGTGTGGAAAGCCCGCTTTTATTAAGCAACTGAAAGGCATTTGGAAATGTCAACAGATGAGCACATCAGCGCGCATGGAGCAACAAGCGCTCTTAACACAGGCGCGCATACACGCGTTTCGTTGTCACAGCAACATAAACAAATTTCCGCACACAGGAAGACAGATGTTATGATAATATTTTACATGTAACGTTATTTGAATCACAAAAACGATTAATCAGATTTAACCAGTGCAACGCGGAGACTTCCGACACTTAATATGTTCGTGTGGAAACTCGGAATTGACGCATGTTCCGCACACAAAACTAGCCTAATTTACGTGAATGATTGCATTCGGTGCACATGTGAACCGTACCGAAAGTCCTGTACCGAAACGGTCCGGTACGAATACATGTACCGTTACACCCCTAGTAATCACACACACACACACACACACACACACACACACCTTTAAACAGGCCGTCTGTGTCTCCTCAACTATAGCTTTAGTGGTCGGCCAGGTGAGTTTGCCAGGCGTGACGTGTCTCTGGATCATGAGCTGCGCGTTAGAGAAACGCTCCAGAGCGTTAGCAAACCTGTGACACACAGAACATGAGCGTGATGTGCGAGACGATGCGGGCGGAGCCCAAGGCCTTCACAACACTAACCTGTTCTCCTTCAGGTACACTCGCCCCATCCCATAATGCACCAGCATCTGGAACTTCCTGTCTGACGACTCTAACGTGGCGAACCTCCTCTGAGCTTCAGCCAGTTCCTACACACACACACACACACACACACACACACACACAGACCCTTTAAACCCTCACTTTATCAGGACCAACAAGGACATTCAAGTTTTTGCAGTTTGCAGCTTCTTTTAACAGCGGTCGTACAGATTCTGCCAGTCTAACTCCAGGACTTCAGGACTTTGACCCCCTGGGGTCGGCAGTATCGCCGGCGATACCAGCTCGCTTTTTTCTTATCAGTGCAAAAGAGAATGAAAATACTGTGTTGATTTTGATCTTACATATAAATGTTGTACATCATTCGTTCCTGTTGAGTGTCTATTTTTTTGTGTATACTTACTATAAAAATAAAGAAAAATAAACATGATGCGAGTTCTGCCTTCTCTCTGTCAGTGAAGTCATTCTGGAACTGAACTAACTCAGCGAATACTCATTGACGCAGACATAAAGCTTGAATTCTCTCCTTTAAATGAAGTAATTAATAAAAAAATATTCTCTGTTTATGTAATCTGTATGAAAAGAGAGAGATGTCAGTCGTTCTCATTGTAGCTCATCAAGTGCTAATGTGACCACGCCCACAGTGAGCGCACGCTATTCAAACGCAAACGATCTAAGGCAATACATGCAACACCCACATCAGCCGGATAAAACACAGCCGGATATCTACGTCAGTGTGTGGAGCTTCATAACACCGCCCAAATCTACGTCAGTGTGTGGAGCTTCATAACACCGCCCAAATCTACGTCAGTGTGTGGAGCTTCATAACACCGCCCAAATCTACGTCAGTGTGTGGAGCTTCATAACACCGCCCAAATCTACGTCAGTGTGTGGAGCTTCATAACACCGCCCAAATCTACGTCAGTGTGTGGAGCTTCATAACACCGCCCAAATCTACGTCAGTGTGTGGAGCTTCATAACACCGCCCAAATCTACGTCAGTGTGTGGAGCTTCATAACACCGCCCAAATCTACGTCAGTGTGTGGAGCTTCATAACACCGCCCAAATCTACGTCAGTGTGTGGAGCTTCATAACACCGCCCAAGGTGAAGCTGGTCAGCTGGTCAAGGTTGGCTCTGGTGTGAACGTTAGCTCTGGAAGCTTCACCTCTGGTTGGCCGATCTCCAGCAGGGCGGTCGCATATCCATAAACCAGCACAGATTTATCCAGCTCCGTCAGACCCAGCGCCTGTCAGAAACACACATCAGTGAACACTAGTGAACGTCCCAACCATCCGCTTGTGTCAGAGACAGATACTGGAGCACAGCGAGGGTCATTGATCAGTCAAACACGCGAGCGGATCCTCCAGCTGGGCTTCCATACGCCTATTTCTACTGTGAATTTTGGGATATTGCATAAACATTGGACGGAAGCACCAACGATTTGAAGCTTGAGACAAACGCGCACATCAACACGATCACGTTTACCACTACATTCAGATTAGGGGTGTGCCATATCCCACCGTCCACGATAATACTGGTATACATTTTTACATGATAATAGTGTCATATCGCGCTATGAATGATATAGCGACGCGATGACGTACGGCACATTTACGTCCCCTAGCGCGCACAACAGCAACAGCTGTCTGAGTGAGAGCAGCCCTCAGCCGCCGGCGACGATTCAGCCATTTCACGAACAGCTCGTGTTCAGCGGTGCTGCCGACGCGCTCTCTCTCGTCTCTCAAGATGTGTTGCACAAGGCAAGCGTCTAACCGCGGCGATACCACACTCTCCCGCTTAGCAGTCGGGACACGACTGAACTGTCTCTTGCACAATCGGGCCATCGGTGCATCGTAACTGAAGTTTAGCATTCTCACGGCTTCTTAAGTTTAAACATTCAAGCGATTTTAACCCATCCAGTTGGCTACTCGCGCTGAGAGATAGTAGCACTGCCTGCACACAGTACAGCTCGCGGCAACAAAAGCTATTTCCCGCGGATCATATCGCTGTAATGGGGAAAACGCTAAATTGTGTGAAAAATGCCGGTCTTGTAAGTATACTCGTAACCAGTCGGCTGTGTGTAACACGCGTGTGACAGACAGTGTAATGAGAACCGTAAAGGACCCGTGCATTAGCAGTAGAAGTGACCGCAGCTCTACGCGTCTGTCATTAATGTTGTCGTCAAAACAACAGAAGCTTTAATTGTAATGAATGAGAATGAATAGCCTATTTCATTTAGTCAGGGATCAGAACTAAAAGACTGTTATTTTACATTTGATTACTTCATCAGTCCCTCCAGAAAAACGCGATTATGCGATCGCATGATTCAATGCAAAATCAGCCAGCGCATTTTTTCAAATACGCCGCATAAATTGCAGATTTCCGCACGCAAAATATGAGGGCTTGCATGATTTCATAATCGCATGAATTCATTTTCGTTGCAAAAAGTCACATATATCTTAGCAGAAAGTTGAAAAATGTTGCGTTTACTTCACACAAGCGCAGCCATTTGCCCTGTTGCCATGGGAACGTTATGAAGTGACGTAATTGCGCGACATCATTGAAAAGCTGCAAACCCCGTAATGCTGATGAAACCATGATGAAGCCCGCAAATCATTCTCATTTGCCAACAAACATAAGCGCAAAAGACCGCGCAGAGCAGTTTCCCAGTGTGTACATGACAGTGGGGGCAGATTATTGTGTACTCCGTGCAACAGTGTGTCGGACCACAGGCGGAAGTCCACGCTGGACAACCACTTTGCCACTTTTACAGAAGTTGTAGCATATTCATTTTGTAAAGCTACAGAACTTGTTCGACTCATCAATGTTTTGTAAGTTTGAGCCGTGTGTTTATTAAGGTGAGATGAGAACTTAAATATTCCCAGCACTTTATGTGAGGTAGCTTGCTTATCATAGGAAGTAATAAGAAATTACTTTACATTTCTCTTGGGGGGAATATTTTTTTTTTCTCTTTTTCATCAAACCGCAGTTTTTGCAAGTTCCCGCAATTTCATCACATAAAATTGCATAAATATCCCGCATATTCCATCGCATTTTTTAAGAAAACGTGCCACATAATCAAGGATTTTTGCCCGCAACAATCACAACAGGGTTCGTGCAGGTTTCAGTAAGTCAAATTTAAGACCTTTTTAAGACATTTTAAGACCATAAAGATTTCAATTTAAGACCTACATGACGCATTAACCAGCAAATAACAAATACAATTAGCATTAGCATAAACATTAAAATAATAACATAAAAAAATGATGGCTAGATTTAAAAGAGTGTCTTGCAACATGTCATCTACTAATATGTACAAGTTCAAATAAAGTTGACAAAAAAGGTTTTATAAAAAGATAAACCTCACGTATTTCAGCCTTTAAATAATTTTTTATAGAATTAATGTGTCAAAAAAAATAATTACTGACATTTACAATGCAGATTAGCTTATCTTTTATTATTAATAGTACGATTTGGTCCGATTTTCCCGTTGCGTCTGTCGTTGCTATGCAACCATGCACTGCGCTCTCCACAACGACAGTAGCTAGCTGATGATTTCCACTGATAAACGCTTGCTGTAGCCATTATTTATTTACGGAGAAGAGAAAGACACCTGCAGTGTTTGGGTCACGGTGCACCCCCATCCTTCATGTTGACTGAGCTGTCAATGTTGTTACGGAAAGGGTGAAGCGGATTGGTTGGTTCTTGTCACATGACCCGCTTGCAGAATTCTGAAAAGTTTCGCTTTTTTTTTATCTCGCTCCGCCTGGAAAAAACGTCCGCATTGCTTCTAATATGAGTGCGCTTGCCGCGCGCCTAAATTTGAAATAACGAACTTGAGCGCGCAAAAGACGCAATATGTGAACGGCCTCTTGGCGAGCTACCGCCAATCAGGGCACGAGCTGCTGGAGCTTTGTAGGCTCCGCTTTGAAGGCTACGACTCAATACTTTTTTGCTACTTTGTAATAACTTTCTGTGGCCAGCATTTCAGGAAATGAACGAAGGTAAAACCTTTTTAAGACCTGACTAAATTAAATTTAAGACCTCGGCTGAAAATCTGGCCGTTTTTAAGACGTTTTAAGGCCTTAAATTTAAAGTTCAGAATTTTAGACTTTTTTAAGACCCCGCGGGAACCCTGTCACAAAAAAACTTTTTGTTTGAAATCAAGATTGAAATCAAGCTTCCTTGTGTTAAAACTCTTAACAAAATTACCCCATTGTAAAAACGCAATGAGTGAGCAAACATTTAGCCGAGATAAACGTAATAAGTCTATATCGTCATAAATATCATTTTCGCAAATATTCTTGAAATATCGTGATATAATTGAGGCTATCGCCCACCCCTAATTCAGATTCATCAATCGGAATGAATTCAGTCCGAAGTTGTGCATGTAAGCGTAGCCTGTGTGTGTGTGTGTGAGATTGAGAGTGTGTGTGTGTGTGTGTGTGTGTGTGTGTGTGTGTGTGGCTATATTACCGCAGTGCCGCTGGACTCCAGGATCCGCAGGGCCGCAGTGAAGGACTGATGAGCGTTTCTGCAGCGCTGGTCACTCAGAGCCGTGTGACCCTCCTGAACCGCAGCACAGAACAGCTCTCTCACACACGCCTCGCTGACGGCCTCCTACACACACACACAACAGCGTTACACATACGCCAGCCTCAAACACACACTAGCGTTACACACACACGCCAGCCTCTCACACACCAGCCTCTCACACTCACACACACACACACATACGCCAGCCTCAAACACACACTAGCGTTACACACACGCCAGCCTCTCACACACACACACACACACGCCGGCCTCAAACACACGCCAGCCTCTCACACACCAGCCTCTCACACACACACACACACACACACACTAGCGTTACACACACGCCAGCCTCTCACACACGCCAGCCTCTCACACACGCCAGCGTTAAACACACACACGCCAGCCTAAAGTTACATGTAATGAGTTCCCCAACACTGCTCAGGAGTTTGCTCTGTGTGACACTGACCGCTGGACTGTCGGCCCGCTCCGGGACAGGTGTGTGTTTGCTGCGCTCCGGGACAGGTGTGTGTTTGCTGCGCTCCGGGACAGGTGTGTGTTTGCTGCGCTCCGGGACAGGTGTGTGTTTGCTGCGCACCGACGGCTTCTCCACAACACCGGAAGCTTTCTTACTCTTCCGTGGACTCATTTCACTAGCACAAGAAATCCGAGATAAACATCAGTATCCAAGAGGCTCAATGTCCTCAGTGCAGTGTGTGATGAACGCAGTGCAGTGTGTGATGAACGCAGTGAGGAACAGCTACAGCAACGGCTCTGCTCAAGGTCAGAGGTCAATATTCTCAAGCAGATTTTAGTACATTTTAGGTAACACTTAACAATAAGGTTCATTAGTTAACTACCTTAGTTACCATAAACTAAGAATGAACAATACTTCTACAGCATTTATTAATCTTAATTTACACATTTACTAATACATCATTAAAATCAAAGGTTGTATGTTAACATTAGTTAATGCACTGTGAACATGAACAGCTGGATTATTATTAACTAACATTAACAAAGAGGAATAAATACTCCAAGTAGCTAGCCTATGCGCTCAGGGGAAAACTCCCTGTTCTCCGACTACTGAAGCCTTTCTGTATAATAACGCAGACGCTACTCGCACGCTATTGGCTGTTTTAGTTTTAGTAGTTGTTGTGTTTGCCATTTTTCTATGACATCAAGTCTATATGGATACAATTTTTGTTATTTTAGTATTTTAAATTAAACGAATAAGAAATTTCACCTCAGCAACTAGCTGAAAAAGTTGTTAAATATATTTTATTCAAGCTAAATGTTTATTTCATGTTTTGGTAACACTTCACGAAGTTAACTAAAAAAAAGTTAACATTTCCACAGCATTTATTAATCTGATTTAATGTCAAGTTCAACATTTACGAAGAAATTTTTAAGGGCAACAGTTCACATTAATGCACTGTGAACATGAACAACTATTTTTAGATGAATAAGTGTTCGCGTGCTAGTTAACATTGCCTATTGTGAAGCGTTACCAAGGATTAGTGAGACTCGTTCAGCATCACACACAGCAGAAGTGAACAATACATCCTGATACTGAGCGACTGAGAAATGAAAGTAAATATAGCTTTATTGTACCTGTCATTAGAAGTTAAAATTTCACTTTAAAGATAAAATAACTCTGCACAAACATCCTTTACAATCAATGTCAGTCAGATTCCTATCAACCCATTGAATGATTAAAACATGTTTGAACTAACGAAAGAATTAGCTTGTTTTCTGGTCACTTTCATGACAATAACCCAGTTTATTACCTCTTCATGTCTTTGAGTCGGTCAGCTCGTTCTTCAGGATGGGCTCGAGCTCCAGAGTTCCCTGGAAACAAGGGAAGTTTAGATTAGAGTTCAAATGAAGAAACTTTCCTGAGGAGAAAAATAAATAAATCACTCCTGCGTTCAGAAACAACCCGCAGAACCAGAAGAACCGCTAGCGGTGAACACCTGAGCGGCTAGAAACAAACCATCAGATGAAGGAGGGAACACGACACTCACCGGAAACAGCGTGACACACACTTCCTCTAGAGGGAGTGTTTAAGACAACAGGAATGACAACACATTCTTTCAGTCGCACAAGATATTCCAGCTTCATTCTGTGTGCCAGTCCATAACAGCACATTAACACACACGCTACCAGTGACCTTGGAGAGGGATGAGGCTGGGAACACGTGAGATACAGCCTTCACTCCGAGATAACACGCGTTCAGTACAGATATAAAGAGTGTGTGTGTGTGTGTGTTGAGACGAGAGAGAGAAGCCTACTGCCACTACAGTACAACTTACAGGCTTTAAACCGGTTATCTGCAGGGTTTGAGTCAAATTTAAAGGAGTTCACTTCAGAATTACAATCTCCTGATAGTTTCCTCTCCCGCACGTCATCTAAGATGTTCATGTCTTTCTTTCTTCAGTGGAAAAGAAATTAAGGTCTTTGAGGAACACACTCCTGGATGTTCTCCATATAGTGACTTCAATGGGGTCAACACACATTACGTAATGAGGTTGAAAGGTCAAGCGTGACGTAGGCATTGGCACCGCGGAAAGGCTAATTTTCTCCAAGTTTAAAATCATCCGACATTGTTGTTTTACCTTTTTTTGTGTGTCTGTTCTTCCGTCTACGTCACGCTTGACCTTTCAACCTGATTACGTAATGTGTGTTGCATCACAGCGTGTGCAAGACCAGCCTTTGTGGTTAACCAGCATACTGGTTTGTCTATATTAGGAACACTAATATTCCTGCTGTCGTCTTTATAAGAACACTAATATTCCTGCTGCCATCGTGGCAGAAATAGTTGTACGTTTTTACATATTTAAACAAATATTTAATGTGAAATCAAAAAAACATGTTCATCCTTCGAAAATAACTAACAAGTGGCAAAAAAAGCAGCATTTAAAAATAAAAAAGATATGAAATTTCCACTGTGGAGCACTGACTGGCTCAGCCATTTCCACTCCAGAATATACTTTCTTTAGAATTTATATTTAGACATTATGAAATCAGGAAATAATTTTTGGCCACTTTTTTGTATTGAAGAATAAAGTAGGAAAAGACAAATTCTTTATTAAAACAAACTTTTCTTTAAATTGTGATTGAATGACAGAAAGCAAGTAAAGATCGCCTCTTTTATGATCACTGAAGCTGTTGGTTTCATACGATACTATAGAAGATCAACGGCACATTTAATAAGAGTAGAATATTTACATTTTTCCATATTAAAAAATAGCTTTTTGCACGTTACTGTTGTTTATAAATGTTCATTTGTTTTGCATATCAACTCAAGCTCAGTGCTTTACTATTTTCAAGAAATAAACATGTGATATTAGTAACTGCCCTTATAAACAATAATTATTTTAGTTTTAAATAGCTTAAAGTCGATTAAAACGATAAAAACAGAACAAGGTTGACTAAATACGATAACTAAAAGGCATATTTGAAAGGAGTACATTTAAAAAGAGTAAGCCTAACAAAACTAATGTCAACTAGTAAACCAGCACCACATGCTCACGATAAACAAAGCAAAAATAAAGCGCAACATGCACAGAAGACACCATTCATAAAGCAGCGTTCAGAAGAGCACATTTTAACTCAAGCTTAATACAGATGCAAATGCTGAAGTTTCTCGTCCTCACCTGCAGCGTCACCCTGGGGTCTCCCGGTCTCAGGCTTCTGCTGTCAGAGAAGAACACCACAGCCATCAGACATGAAGCGGCCGATATAAAGCTAATACAGTGTGGAGAACAAGTGTTTGATGCACTGCCGATTTTGCAGATTATCCCACTTACAAAACATATAAAAGTCTGTAATTTTTATCATAGGTACATAGAGACAGAATCTAAAGCAAAAATCCAGAAAATCACATTGTATGATTTTTAAGTAATGAATTTGCATTTTATTGCATGACATAAGTATTTGATCACCAACCAACCAGTAAGAATCCGGCTCTCACAGACCTGTTAGTTTTTCTTTAAGAAGCCCTCCTGTTCTCCACTCATTACCTGTATTAACTGCACCTGTTTGAACTTGTTACCTGTATAAAAGACACCTGTCCACACACACACTCAATCAAACAGACACCTGTCCACACACACACTCAATCAAACAGACACCTGTCCACACACACACAATCAAACAGACACCTGTCCACACACACACTCAATCAAACAGACACCTGTCCACACACACACTCAATCAAACAGACACCTGTCCACACACACACTCAATCAAACAGACACCTGTCCACACACACACTCAATCAAACAGACACCTGTCCACACACACACACAATCAAACAGACACCTGTCCACACTCAATCAAACAGACACCTGTCCACACACAATCAAACAGACACCTGTCCACACACACACAATCAAACAGACACCTGTCCACACACACACAATCAAACAGACACCTGTCCACACACACACTCAATCAAACAGACACCTGTCCACACACACACACTCAATCAATCAGACACCTGTCCACACTCAATCAAACAGACACCTGTCCACACACTCAATCAAACAGACACCTGTCCACACACTCAATCAAACAGACACCTGTCCACACACTCAAACAGACACCTGTCCACACTCAATCAAACAGACACCTGTCCACACACTGATCAAACAGACACCTGTCCACACACTCAATCAAACAGACACCTGTCCACACACTCAATCAAACAGACACCTGTCCACACACTCGATCAAACAGACACCTGTCCACACACTCAATCAAACAGACACCTGTCCACACACTCAATCAAACAGACACCTGTCCACACACTCAATCAAACAGACACCTGTCCACACACTCAATCAAACAGACACCTGTCCACACACTCAATCAAACAGACACCTGTCCACACACTCAATCAAACAGACACCTGTCCACACACTCAATCAAACAGACACCTGTCCACACACTCAATCAAACAGACACCTGTCCACACACTCAATCAAACAGACACCTGTCCACACGCTCAATCAAACAGACTCCTGTCCACACACTCAATCAAACAGACACCTGTCCACACACTCAATCAAACAGACACCTGTCCACACACTCAATCAAACAGACACCTGTCCACACACTCAATCAAACAGACACCTGTCCACACACTCAATCAAACAGACACCTGTCCACACGCTCAATCAAACAGACACCTGTCCACACACTCAAACAGACACCTGTCCACACACTCAATCAAACAGACACCTGTCCACACACTGATCAAACAGACACCTGTCCACACACTCAATCAAACAGACTCCTGTCCACACACTCAATCAAACAGACACCTGTCCACACACTCAATCAAACAGACACCTGTCCACACACTCAAACAGACACCTGTCCACACACTCAATCAAACAGACACCTGTCCACACACTCAATCAAACAGACTCCTGTCCACACACTCAATCAAACAGACACCTGTCCACACACTGATCAAACAGACACCTGTCCACACACTCAATCAAACAGACACCTGTCCACACACTCAATCAAACAGACACCTGTCCACACACTCGATCAAACAGACACCTGTCCACACACTCAATCAAACAGACACCTGTCCACACACTCAATCAAACAGACACCTGTCCACACACTCAATCAAACAGACACCTGTCCACACACTCAATCAAACAGACACCTGTCCACACACTCAATCAAACAGACACCTGTCCACACACTCAATCAAACAGACACCTGTCCACACACTCAATCAAACAGACACCTGTCCACACACTCAATCAAACAGACACCTGTCCACACACTCAATCAAACAGACACCTGTCCACACACTCAATCAAACAGACACCTGTCCACACGCTCAATCAAACAGACTCCTGTCCACACACTCAATCAAACAGACACCTGTCCACACACTCAATCAAACAGACACCTGTCCACACACTCAATCAAACAGACACCTGTCCACACACTCAATCAAACAGACACCTGTCCACACACTCAATCAAACAGACACCTGTCCACACACTCAATCAAACAGACACCTGTCCACACACAATCAAACAGACACCTGTCCACACACTCAATCAAACAGACACCTGTCCACACACTCAATCAAACAGACACCTGTCCACACACTCAATCAAACAGACACCTGTCCACACACTCAATCACACAGACACCTGTCCACACTCAATCAAACAGACTGCAACCTCTCCACAATGGCCAAGACCAGAGAGCTGTGTGAGGACATCAGGGATAAACTGTAGACCTGCACAAGGATGGGATGGGCTACAGGACAATAGGCATCAGCTTGGTGAGAAGGCAACAACTGTTGGTGCAATTATTAGAAAATAGAAGAAGCTCAAGATGAGGTCAATCTCCCTCGGTCTGGGGCAGCATGCAAGATCTCACTCGTGGGGCATCAGTGATCATGAGGAAGGAGAGGGGTCAGCCCAGAACTACACGGCAGGACCTGGTCAATGACCTGGAGAGAGCTGGGACCACAGTCTCACAGAAAACCATTAGTAACACACTACGCCGTCATGGATTAAAGTCCTGCAGCGTACGCAAGGTCCCCTGCTCAAGCCAGCGCATGTCCAGGCCATCTGAACCCCAAGAACACCATCCCAACCGTGAAGCCTGGAGGTGGACATCATTCTCTGGGGATGCTCTTCTGCACAGGGGACCGGACGACGGCACCGTATGAGGGGAGGATGGATGGGGCCGTGTATCGCCAGATCTGGGCCAACAACCTCCTTCCCTCAGTAAGAGCACTGAAGACGGGTCGATGGGACTCCCAGCAGGACAACGACCCGAAACACAGCCAGGGCAACTGAGGAGTGGCTCCGTAAGAAGCATCTCGAGGTCCTGGAGTGGCCTAGCCAGTGTCCAGACCTGAACCCAATAGAAGATCTGTGGAGGAGCTGAGAGTCCGTATTGCCCAGCGACAGCCCGAAACCTGGAGGATCTGGAGAAGGTGTGTGTGGAGGAGAAGGTGTGTGTGGAGGATCTGGAGAAGGTGTGTGTGGAGGAGAAGGTGTGTGTGGAGGATCTGGAGAAGGTGTGTGTGGAGGATCTGGAGAAGGTGTGTGTGGAGGATCTGGAGAAGGTGTGTGTGGAGGAGTGGGCCAGAATCCCCAGTATGTGCAAACCTGGTCCAGAACTACAGGACACGCATGATCTCTGTAACTGCAAACAAAGGTTTCTGTACCAAATATTAAGTTCTGCTTTTCTGATGCATCAAATACTTATGTCAAATGAATTACTTAAAAATCATACAATGTGATTTTCTGGATTTTTGTTTTAGATTCCGTCTCTCACAGTTGAAGAGTTCCTATGATAAATATTACAGACTTCTACATGCTTTGTAAGTGGGAAAACCTGCAAAATCAGCGGCGTATCAAATACGTGTTCTCCACACTGTATGATACCACATTTCATTTAAAGATAGTAAAAACACATGCAAAGCATTTCTTTGGTAAATCTCTGTGCACTTATCTGGGAATCATATTTTTTCCAAGTACCGGTAATGAGAATACAGCGCTAATGACACATACAGCACACAGAGAAACTGATTCTTCTGTTTTACCGGCAAGCGAAGAATGAAAAGAACTCCGCTTGAAGTATATCAGGGCCTTTACAAACACACAAGACCTCACAGCTAGACTCGTTTGCGAGGTTTGAGAAAATAAACGTATATTACATAATTAAAGACTTATTAATACATATATACAGTAGTCAACATTTGAAGTGGATGAATACAATTAATCAAAGTGGTCCTAAGACAAGAACAGGTATTGTTCAAAATGTATGTATAACTGATGAAAGGTTTTGATCCACTTCAAATGCTGACGACTGTAGATGAACTAGGGCTGAGACACGAGTAAACATCCAAAATAAACGTTTGTGTTTACATAATACATCTGTGTGTACGGTGTATAATTATTCATATAAATATATATACATGCACACAAATATTTATTAAATATATACATGCATGTGTATTTATATAAACAAAATATGAAAATGTGATATACACAGTAGACATGTATTATGTAAACACAAACTTTGGATGCATTTAATCGCTAAATTCACAGCCCTAAGATGTGCTGAACGCTGGCGGTCCATGAGACGGCCTTGGCTGTGTATCGGTCAGCACTCGCGAGGGAGATGGTGTTCAGAAGAGGAGATCTCACCGAACTCTCCAGGCTGGAGGATCGAGGCGCCGCTTCAGGCTGACGAGTGGATCTCTGATGCGGAGATGGAGACGCCGCTTCAGGCTGACGAGTGGATCTCTGATGCGGAGATGGAGACGCCGCTTCAGGCTGACGAGTGGATCTCTGATGTGGAGATGGAGACGTCGCTTCAGGCTGACGAGTGGATCTCTGATGCTGAGATGAGGAATCGTCTGCATGCGCTCTGCGGTACAAACACAAGCTCTGATCCTTCGCTCAAACCTAACCCTCATCCTTCCCTCACACTTTACAACATCTCTCCCTCGCGGGATTTTTTATTCTACCTTTAAATTACTAGATTTGATCAATAAATAATGAATAAATAGTAATTTAAGCACATTCCTCACAATCTTTCAACTTGAATTTAACTCACAATTTCATGCATAACCCTTTTAATTCAGCTCTAAATGTCTTTGTCGACCCCTTTTGGAAAAATAATAATATAACATGATATTTCATGACTCTAGATGGCCTTATATGGAGCAAATGAGCGGTTCCTCTGGGTCCCAAAGTCAAATTGACCCGAGGGAAGGATTTGTTACCTTTTAAAATTTGAACCACAAAACTCTTAGAATCCATTTTTTTTCTTGTGTATTCGTGGTTCAAGTGCGACGAAAGTCCTTGAGTCTTGGCCTCTGGTGAACACTCACATTTAAAAACCCATACAAACCTGGTTTTAGAAGAAATCCTTTTAGTTTCAGTCTTCTTGGTCTTCATGTCTGCTTGAGGAAACAACAGCAATAATGCGGTAAGGTGTGCGTTTCTTTCTTTTATACGGACAGCACACATTAATCAATATTTCTGTAAATGTGCCAGTGTTAGCCAGCTGGATAATTTAACCGCAGTCCTTTGGCAAGATGTTTCTAAAACCTTCAAAATAATGAAAAGTACATTACGAGGACCTCTTAACTCCATAAAGACAGCAATAACCTCTCAGCACAGGAAACAAGCCATGCCGAGCATCAGTGTGTGTGTGTGGCGTGTGTGTGGAGCGTGTTACCTCTGTGGTCCCGCAGCTCGCTGTGGAAGCGCTCGCACTGCTGGTGCAGGTCTTTGAGCCCGTCCAGGTCCGCGCCGCACGCCTGCTGAGCCTCACGGTTGGCCAGCACAGCCTTCTGGTGCTCGCCCAGGTAGAACAGAGCGTCACAGAAGCGGTAATGGCCCTGCAGGAGAGGAAAACATCACCGAGACGCCCTTCATGAGTGAGAGTCTGAGTCGAGGCTTGGGAATCGAGTTCAGGGTTAGGATCTGTAACTAAAACTGATGAAGATGATGATGAATGAGCATTTACCTTGGCCCAGTCCGGCTGCAATAAAATGGCTCTCTTGCCATCGCCGAGTGCTTTCCTGAAAACAACTCCCACAATCAGCATCACACACACACACGTTCCTCAGTAAAGTGCATGGGAATAATAGAAATAACACTCACAGATATTTCTCAGAGCGAATCAAACAGAGCGCTCTGTTCCCGTACAGAATGTGGTTATTAGGGCTGAACACAGAAGGAGAGATGAACAAGCGATTACAACAGGACACAGAGCAGGATCGAGAAGCATGATCCGCCGATCCGTCACTTACTGGTATTTAATGGCTTTAGTGTAGTGCTTTAGAGCCAAGTCATATTTCTTTTTCTGGAACTGCTCATTTCCTTTGTTTTTCATATCGTCGCTTTTCTGGAATAGAGTAAAGAAAACACCCAGTGTCTTATTTCTGCTAATACAGCAGATCTCCAGCTATAATCATGATGAGCCGTGTGTGAATGCCTGCAGTCAGTGAACGTCTCTCACCGATAGAGTCCAGGAGTCCGGCTCGCACCTGAGCTCGGCGATGGCTTTCTTCTTACTGCACGACACCACCTGAAGATAGCGCGCATCTGTGGGCCGAGACGGGAATTATAAACACGTTCTTCAGCCCTGATCTGGACACGGATCACATGATTTCCTTCTCATCTCCAGGCAGGACTCAGCCCATGTCCATTTATCTCAAGGAAAACAATCTCTCAGAACTAAAGCTGTAAACTGCAGGAAGCCTGTCAGTCGCTACATTACTGTAATATTACAGGTTATTAACAACTGATTTATATACAAACATTTAAATTACACAATGCTTTTAAGAAAATAACATTACAATAATATTTTTTTAATGGCAGAATTTTGTTTCTACTCCAATTTGTTATTGAAATTTTAAATGGTTTTAAAAACATTTAAATGGTGGCTGTCAAAAAAAATTCATGACAGATTTATTCAAACAACATTAAAAGTACAGTAAAAGGATTATGAATATATCATATGGTGTGTACAGTATATGCATCAAAATGCTCCAATCTAGAGTTATTTGTCTAGCTGATGATGGAGTTTATGGACACTGAAGGGCTTTTCTGAGGTAAAAGGGACTCGACTCGAGCTGTTTTATTGCCGTCTTCCTGCGGTTTGATTGAGACATGATTGATCTCAGGAAGTTGTTCTGAATCCTTCAACTTTCCTTCTGATGTGCACTTGCTGCTGTAACTAGTAGCAGCGCTAAAAAGAAAAAACTAATCTTTTGACTGAAATCTTTCCTCGGCCAAACCCCATTCCACAGCCTGTCACACACCCAGTTCAAGAGCAGCTTCTTCTTGTAATTAGTAGTATAGTGAGAACATGCTTTACCTTCACAAATGAAATACTCGCAGAACATTTGCATTTAAAGAAAGGCCATTTAGAACTGCGTTTTTATTTACACACTTTCTGAAATTTCAATGTTTTCAATCTAATGCTTGTACAAGACTTGACTCTTTGTGATGTAGTCATACAAATAATTAACCATTTGCATAACTTTAACAAGTATTTATTTCTCAAATAATAAAAGACAACTTTTGCTGAAAAGTGAGCTAATATGACAAACTTACATAATAAAATATCTGTTTTTAACCTAGCCATTATAAATAAATAATATAAAGTTATCCATGTTGATTATATGAAAAGTGAACAGCATGAGCAGGGCATGAGTAAGATAGGAGCATTAGATACGCAATATTTTGTATAAAGCCTTTCTTTAAAGTGAATTTCATATTGTATAAATTCTATCTTAATTTTAATCAATGTTTCATCGACCAATTTGCCTAGATTTAATAAATGAGAAGCAAATATAGCAGATAATATATATAATCAGGACATGGAGGCGCCGGCGCAATATTGCATTGCACGTGAACTGGAGCGCGTCTCATAAATTAACCGAAACTCAGCATATAGAAAGTTTGAAATGTCTACTTTTAGCAAAATATATCAAATGTGCATTTCTCTCTATAGGTTCACTACATTTGGACATTTTTGTGTAATTATAATTATTAAACGTGTAGAATACTTTCCAAACAGTTACATATAGTATTATCAATTCAGATGTTCATGATAAAAAAATAAACATTAGAATCACTTTTAAAATGGAGGTGAACATGGAACAGTTTTTCCGTGAGTAGATCTAGAGCGGAATTGTTCGGGAATGGGAAACCCCATTTTGATGTTCATCAAAATGAGAATGGCTTAAAATCGATACATTAATATGTTCAACCCAGCCCTAATCTCTCGTACTGTGAGGTCGTTGATGGACATGAATGAAACTCACACTCGTTGAAGACGAAGCGTAGCGTGCGGTAGCGAATCTCCACTGAGCCGAGATCCAGCAGCTTCTGACGAACACCAGGAACTCCCGAGTCCAGCAGCCACGCGATCGCCTCAGACAGACAGTCCTCCTGCTGCGCACACACACACACACACGTCAGAATCCACAGGGTTCCCACACCTCAGTTAACTTCAAATTCAAGGACTTAATGTGGGGACACATTGCAAGTGAGAGTAAGGTTACATTATAAGATACATTGTTACAGTGTTGTGCGTGTGAACGTCATGGCAACGTACAAACGAAGTACCTGACGCGGGGAAACACTAACATAACGCGGTAAATGCATGTAACTAACGTAAATCAAGCAAGCTAGTGCGCATAGGCCACGAAGTGTTGGCGAAATCACACATTAGGGAATAATATGGAATGTTCTCCAGAAAACTTCTTGCACAAAATAAATGTAAGCACTTTCCTGTGTCTGTGTGTGTGTGTGGAGTTATTCTCAAAAACTTCCCAGGGCTGTGATTTTTTTTTTTTTTTTTTCAGATTCACAAACTTCCAAGGATTTCCAGGACCCGTGGGAACCCTGAATCCAGGAGTGTTAAAGCCACCCAAAAGTGAACTCTCTCACGCTCATGCCGTCCCCGATGTACTGTATATGAGCCTCGCTCTTCAGAGAAACACTGAAATATGACACACTGAAAGATAAAACAGCGCAATGACTAGGGGTGGGAATCTTTTACCATCTCACGATTCAATTTGATTCCGATTCTTGAGGCCACGATTCGATTCAAAATCGATTTTCGATTCAAAAAGATTTTCGATTTAAAACGATTCGATTCGATTATCATGTAGTCTAGAACACAACCGGTGAAGACAAAAAAACATCTATATTTCTCAGTCAGACACAGTAACTTAAAGAATAACAAGTTATGAAAATAAAGTGCTTCTTTCAAAATGAATAGTCCTACCCCTAAGCTACCTGGCGATGAAGCAGCGATAGACCGAGTTTTTTTTTTTTTTTTTTTTTTTTTTTTTTTTGCCCTCTCGGAGTTGGCAGGGAGTTTCGTGAAGCACTGCAGTGTGCGTTGGTCTGCAGCTGCGGCTGACTGTACGTTCACACCGCCGCCGACTTGAGCTGCAAAGCTATAGCCGCCCTGTCAAGGACGCTTGTCAAAAAGTACGGGGAATCTTGTTGACGCTTTGGCCGCTCTGACGTAGCAGCATTCACAATGAAATGTAAACAGAAAAAAACAAGCAATGCATTCGGCAGTTTAGGATATCGCACAAGATTTGTCAACACAGAAAACGTTTCATCACTGGAGAGTTTTTTTTCCCGACACCATCGTATTAATTGATTTTGATTAATATGCGCGGCCGGAGAGAGAGAGAGAGCAGACAGCGCTCGGGTGAGTGCGCGCGCCGCCGGCTCTCTCTCTCTGCTCGTTCTTATGCCCTGTCAAGCGCGCCCTGTTAAACTGACAGGACTTAAAACACATGCAAATGGTAGGAACGAAAGATCTCCCTCTCATCCATTTGCTTCCTTTTTGTTTTAGTGATTTTCCGCTCACGTCCCATATAGGCTAGTTACAAAAATGGAGGCGAACAGCCAGCTGATTTTATTTATTTATTAAATCGATTCTTGGACATTTCAGATCGATTCTGAATCGTTGCAAATGAGAATCTAGATTCTTCTGTGAATCGATTTTTTGGCACACCCCTAGCAATGACGCTTCTCACTGTTGTGTGTGAATGAACGGCCGGATCACATGAACAGTTTTCTGTGTTCAGTTGGAACGGTGTCGTGTAAGCGGCCACTAAGTTATTAACTAATGATCTTTACAATGGAAGTGAATTAATCAAGACTAACTTTATCTGGATATTATTATAAGATCCTCTTCATACGTCAGAAGAGGAGCGAAATCTGATCGGCTTATTTTTTGACATGCTTGCAGAGAAAGGCCTCACCAGAACAGTGACTGGGTTTCACTTTTCACGTTTTCTGGGTTGGCGCCCGATTATTACACTTACGTCCCTTTAATAGACAGAGCAGAATCCGTCATTCAAGAGTGAGATTGTGTGAGTGTCTGAATCTAGATCAGTGCCATATGGACTCGCAGAGATGGATTATTGTCCCTAAACCCCTTCCTGTGTGTTTCTCTGAAGTGAGTCACAAACATCTGGGATAGCATGAGTGAGTAAATGATGAGAGAATGTTGATTTCCGGGTGGAGAATCTCTTTAAAGGGTTAGTTCACCCAACAGTGAAGATCCTGTCATTAATTACTCACCTGGGTTAGGGTTAGCCCTACCCTAACCCGATCATCTTCGGAACACAAATTAAGATTTGATTAAATCCGATGGTTCAGGCGGGGCTCCATTGACAGATATTTAATTATCACTTAAGTCCCAGAAAGGTAGGAAAGACATTGTTAAAATAGTCCATGTGACTACAGTGGATCAACCTTAATTTTATGAAGCGATGAGAATACTTTGGTGACTCAGAGGCTTTTTTTTTTTTGCCACACAGATTTCATCAAAAACATCAATATGTGTGTTCGGACGATGGACGAAGGTCTTACGGGTTTGGACCGACAGGAGGCTGAGTAACTACTGACGGATAAAGGCTTACGGCAGCGTACCAAGGAGAAGAGTCTGCTCAGCGACACCACGGCTCGGGCCTTCCTCTCCACGTCCCTGCTGTGAGACAGCTGCACAAAACAAGACATGTGATCAGAGCGGAGAGCGGAGGACGGGCGAGCGTGAGCTTGGTCAGGGCGGATACGTACGCCTTGCTCCATCGCCTCCAGGATCGTCTCCAAGATCTCGATCTTCTCCAGCCTCTTCAGACTCAGATCATTCGACACACTGAAAGATGAGCAGCGCAATGAAGCTTCTCTAATCCGCACCGCAACACAAACATGCAACAATATGTGTTGTGTGTAGTTCACCCAAAGTTAAAAACTTTTCAAAAGTATTAAACTATAATAATGTTGATGTATAATAATGTGATGTGGGATGTGTGTGAGTCCTGATAATGCCAGATGTCTGATGATACAGTAAAGTGTCCTACATTATTGTACATATATCTAGTCAGTGACAGAGATCAAGCATATTCATCTTCAGAATCATGAATATTGTTATTCTGGTGTCTCTATTGTCCTGTGTTGGGTCTCAGCACCAAGTCCATCATATTCAGTTACACACACAATGTAATATCAAATGTAGCATTTAATCAACAGTGCACTTCTAGTTAAGCTTATACCGTATGTGTAATTAGGCTGTCTGAATTATTGGTTTGTCTGAATCAGATCTCTCTCTGAAGCGACTCACTTGGAGTCCAGAAAGCCCATCTCGACGGCCCA
This sequence comes from Phoxinus dragarum, assembly GCA_033366665.1. Lineage (NCBI taxonomy): Eukaryota > Metazoa > Chordata > Actinopteri > Cypriniformes > Leuciscidae > Phoxinus > Phoxinus dragarum. The sequence goes on from JARPMJ010003796.1 coordinate 30,845, forward strand.
GAAGGTGGTGGGGTGGTTCTCCTGCTGCCGGAGGAGGATATGCCACCAGAACACGGGACACGTGCATCATGTGACCCACCAGCATCTTCATCTCCGGCTTTATCTTCACCCACCGCTCGTATATGACGTCTAGAACACAGCAACACTGACACGCCTGCCGAACTGCTCATTATCACACACACACACACCGTCTCACACACACACACCGTCTCACACACACACACCGTCTCACACACACACACCGTCTCACACACACACACCGTCTCACACACACACACCGTCTCACACACACACACCGTCTCACACACACACACAACGCTCATATATGACGTCTAGAACACAGCAACACTGACACGCCTGCCGAACTGCTCATTATTCACACACACACACACCGTCTCACACACACACACACCGTCTCACACACACACACACACACCGTCTCACACACACCGTCTCACACACACACACACTCACACACACCGTCTCACAGACACACACACACACACCGTCTCACACACACACACACACACACCGTCTCACACACACACACACTCACCCCCCGTCACACACACACACACACCGTCTCACACACACACACCCACACACACTCACCCCCCGTCACACACACTCACCCCCCGTCACACACACACACACACACACACCGTCTCACACACACACACCGTCTCACACACACACCGTCTCACACACACACACCGTCTCACACACACACACCGTCTCACACACACACACACCGTCTCACACACACCGTCTCACACACACCGTCTCACACACACCGTCTCACAGACACACACACACTCACCCCCCGTCACACACACACACACACCGTCTCACACACACACACCGTCTCACACACACACACCGTCTCACACACACACACCGTCTCACACACACACACACACACACACACACACTCACACACCGTCTCACACACACACACTCACACACACCGTCTCACACACACACTCACCCTCCGTCACACACACACACACAGTCTCACACACACACACCGTCTCACACACACACACTCACCAGGCGGCTCCATGTGAATGAACGGGAAATGGTTCTGATAGATCTGAGAGAAAGCAGAGTGAATCATGTGTGTGTTCAGTACAGGGAGTCACTGAGTCGCTTGATCTGAATCATGTGTGTGTTCAGTACAGGGAGTCACTGAGTCGCTTGATCTGAATCATGGGTGTGTTCAGTACAGGGAGTCAGTGAGTCGCTTGATCTGAATCATGTGTGTGTTCAGTACAGGGAGTCACTGAGTCGCTTGATCTGAATCATGGGTGTGTTCAGTACAGGGAGTCAGTGAGTCGCTTGATCTGAATCATGGGTGTGTGTTCAGTACAGGGAGTCACTGGAGTCGCTTGATCTGAATCATGTGTGTGTTCAGTACAGGGAGTCAGTGAGTCGCTTGACCTGAATCATGGGTGTGTTCAGTACAGGGAGTCACTGAGTCTCTTGATCTGAATCATGGGTGTGTTCAGTACAGGGAGTCAGTGAGTCGCTTGACCTGAATCATGGGTGTGTTCAGTACAGGGAGTCACTGAGTCGCTTGATCTGAATCATGGGTGTGTTCAGTACAGGGAGTCAGTGAGTCACTTGACCTGAATCATGGGTGTGTTCAGTACAGGGAGTCACTGAGTCGCTTGATCTGAATCATGGGTGTGTTTCAGTACAGGGAGTCAGTGAGTCGCTTGACCTGAATCATGGGTGTGTTCAGTACAGGGAGTCACTGAGTCGCTTGATCTGAATCATGGGTGTGTTCAGTACAGGGAGTCAGTGAGTCGCTTGACCTGAATCATGGGTGTGTTCAGTACAGGGAGTCACTGAGTCGCTTGATCTGAATCATGTGTGTGTTCAGTACAGGGAGTCACTGAGTCGCTTGATCTGAATCATGTGTGTGTTCAGTACAGGGAGTCACTGAGTCGCTTGATCTGAATCATGTGTGTGTTCAGTACAGGGAGTCAGTGAGTCACTGGACCTGAATCATGACTCTATTGTCTTTACAGCAGAGCTTGAACTTCTCAAAGTTTGCATCACTGGTTCTGTTTAATAAATAAAGCGGACTTGACGTCTGAATTCTACTCACAATTTTGGTTTTGTGTCGCACAACATCTATTCCCTCCTCCTCCAGATCCGAGTCGTCAATGTCTGACATTCTGATTCAAAAACAGAGAAGTAATCTTCATTACAGATTATTATACCGTGTGTTGTGTTTAATCTTCTTATTCTGACGGGTTATCAGGGCTCTCAAGTCAAACACTCTCCAACTGCTTTTAAAGGGGTCATCGGATGCTAAATTCACTTTTATACGGTGTTTGCATATCAATGTGTCTGTGCAGTGTGTGACAACCACCATACAATAAAAATGTAATTAAGTTGCTCATTATCATTTAAAGAGACATGCACTGAAACGGGCCCGCTGTGAACAGCTGTGTTTGAGGAGGTAAAGGGGGGGTTTTCCACAACCATTGAGGAGTTTTAACCAAAGTATGTTACAAACTTTACATGATGACCCCAAAGAATCACCCCATCTTGTGGAGAATGGGCATCCGACGACCCCTTTAAAGGGGACCGGTTTGAGCAGATCTGGAAGGCTGTCTACGATTGCCAAACTGGTTTGAGTTCTTCCCCACGCGCGTGCAGGAGTTCTCCATGGTGGGTTCCCCAACACCAAACCCAAAACTAGGAACAGTTTAGCTCTGGATGGGGCGCTGTGTGAACATGGCTGGCCTTGAGCCTGTGCTTTAAGCCCCTACCCCTGGCATCCAACACAAAACACCACTCATAAGTTAACACACACACACACACACGCGCACGCACGCGCGCACACACACACACACACACACACACACACACACACACACACGCTCAGGGCAAGTTGTTATGACTACCTCATTGAGCACTGGTGTTCAGTTGGCAAATTTCTTGTTATTTTTTGATACATTTGTATTTTATTTGGATGAATTTGTCTGTATTTTATCAGATTTACAAATTGTTATAATTGCCATGTGTGTTGGTCATTTATGAACATTTAACTGCTAGCAAAAATTGAAGCGAATCTATATTCGGGAGGCTCCTCTCACAGATCTCACTCCACTTCTCGCTGTACTATCCCTTATCGTGTGTGTGTGTCGTTACTTTACCCCCCCGTGTGTCTCGGGAGGATAAAATAATTGGATTGTGGTAAAGTACAGATGCCACAGATCGTGAATGTTGAGTTCGGGATGTTTCCCCATACTGCACCTCACCTGATCCACACCTGCGCACTAACGACAGCTCAAAACACCTAAAAAAATCAAAAACACCTAAAAAAAAAATCAAAAACACCTCACAGAGTCACAAACGCCTCAGTGATACGCAGATGTGTGCTGGTATATCGCGTGATATTCTGCATCGAACACGTTGATTGCGAGGGATGAACATCTGAGGGAGTTATTCCTTCAGCTCGTTTAACGTTAACTGTTACTCGCGCCAAAACTCGACGTGTCCTCAACCTCACAGATTTCGAATTTAATAACGCATAAATCCTACATGTTAGCTGCACGAATATCAATATGTTTAATGATTTATCTGATTCTGAAGCAGAGGAACTTCATCAGGAAGTTAAACGCGACGTGTGTCAACACTTTATAGGCGCTAATCTGAATCCCCATCGAAACCGTGAGGGTCCCGAGGTCAGCTCTGACCGCGCATCATCAGAAATATGATTTACAGTGTTTATTACTAACCTCTGTAAGAGAGTGACTGAAGAGCTGCTGATGTTTCCCGATGATGGTCTCACGCCTGAGGTGAACAGAAGAAGCGCGAATATGAGCGAATACCGGACAGCGCCTCTAGTGTTCGCCCGAGGAATAGCGTGTGTGTGTGCGTGTGTGTGTGTGTGTGTGTGTGTTGTGAGAGAGAGAGAGAGACTCCAGGCCGCACGGGGGCAGCACTGCGCAGCGCTCCTCAGAGACTAACCCGCGTCAGAGAGAGAGAAGCGACAGTATGTATTATTTATAATCTGATTATTTCAACACTGGCAGATCGATCGAAGCTCTTCCCGTTCTCGAAGCAGAATCTGTGATTGTGTAGATGATGGTGGAGAACTCTCCTTCTCCGCTCCCCGAGAGAGCGATCTACGGCTTCGTGCTGTTCCTGGGCTCCCACTGCGGCTTCTGTACGTCTCTACTACATCTATCAACAATATAAACACGTGTTTACATATGTGTCAGTTAATTTTTCTCCGATAAATGTTTGATATGTATTTATTAACATTTTAACGTTACATTATTACTTGTCAAGAGCCACTTGACTTGTGTTCTAATGAAAGTGTTGAAACCAGTCAGAAATTATCATAAAAATGAACTTAAGATTTTATCAATAACAATCAAAAACACTCACCTGTAGTCAGACTTTTAATAATTAGATTGAGCATTACACACTGTAAACAATAACATGTTTTAATAAACTTTATGATCCAAACATCCTATAATAACTGGGAAATCCACTTCTTACTCTCAACTTTGATCACGGAAGTACTTCTCCAAACTTTTTTTAATAAGGGGTTTACATTAAAAACACTAAATGAAAAAAATCACAGTATAAGCATTATCAATTTCTTGTCTATTCGAAGTATATTTCATTATTAATACAATTAGATGACAGGTTTGTCAAGTCACCTTTATTTCTACACAGTGGCGGACTGGGACAATAATTCAGGCCGGGAATTTGACTCCACTGCCAGGCCACCTCTGCTGCTGCAGTCACCACCACCCTATTCATGTAATCTACTGGACTGATAAACTTGTAGGCTAACCCTATTAATGTAACAGGTAGACTACCAGATGCAATAATATATATAAAAAATAACCCTTAAAAACTCACAAGGAATACACCATTTATACTACCAAACCAATGACAAATAGAAAATTGGCTTAAATTGGCAAAATAAATAAATAAACAAACAAACATTGTAGGCTACATATTGTAGACTAGAAATGAAAAATCTAAATAACTAACACTGTATTCTTTTCCATACCATCTACTTGATTTATTTATTATTTAAACAATTTGACCCACTAACACTATTCTGTCTACTTTTTATACATTTTTATTTATTATATTAAAAATATGCTACATGTAGACGAAACGAGACTTGACACAGCACCACTTACATATTGTTGCTCGTTTGTTGGTTTAATTTTATCTATTGTGATTATCTAAGTGATTTGTATGTAGTGTTAATTTTGTCACCTATTTTTAATTTAGTCTTAGTTTTAGTCAACTAGTCTCGTCATTTTAGTCTAGTTTTAGTCAAAAGAAACTCAAGGTATCTTAGTCAAGTTTTAGTCGACTAAAAGTCTCGTTATTTTAGTCAAATTTTAATTAGTCGTCTAATTTTAGTCAAAAGAAACTCAATATTTCTAAGTTTTAGTTAAAACATTTTAGTCTTTTTTTTTAAATAACAAATTATTTCTGAGATTATTTCTGATAACCATTTCAGTCAAATAGTGTTTCACACATCTCAAATATTGGTTAAATGTCATAATTACCTGAAAAAAAATTTAATATATTTTTTTAATGCAACTAGTTTTTAACATTAATCTGTTCATAACAGATTAATATTCTATCTCCTGATGATGGCAAGTAGAGACGATTGGAGACGAAAATGAAGAGAGATTTTATCTTAGTTTTAATTTTATGCAAAACATTCTCGTCTTTTTTCGTCAACAATAATGCATGTTAATTTAGTCTTAGTCAGCGTTTTTGGACATTGGTGCAGTCTCGTCATCGTCTCCTCTTAGTCATGGAAAAAAAAGGTCGTTGACAAACATTTTTAGTCTCGTCTCGTCTGACGAAATTAACACTATTTGGATGAAAGCGTTCGTCTGCCAAATTATTACAAATATAATGTAAATGTAATCTTGACCGACCTGTTCACTTACTGGCGAACATGGCTGAGATTGTGCAGCTTGCTGCGTCTGTGGCCAGGGCTTTTTTCCTTTATAAACGCTCCCTCTCTGCTCCTCCTTTGCGTTTACGCTCCATTTTTTGAACTATTTAGTCAGATATTAGGCAGTGCTTCGTGACGTTGGGTGGGATTGTCATTTTCACTTCGCCATTATGATTCGTCGATTGAGAGATCCGTTGCAACGCTTTGACAAATCGTCTACATCCAACGCACATGGCACCCTTTAGCGTCAATATGACACGCACAGTTATGGTTGGGTTTAGGTCTGGGATAGTGTTAGGGTTAGACCGCTAGGAGGCGCCTTCTGGCCCATTTCTATCTGCGTCTCATATTGACGCTAAAGGGTGCCATGTGCGTTGGATGTAAACAATTTGTCAAAGCGTCAGTATATGACGCCTTGGGATGAGTTCGGGCTTTTTTTTTTTTTGGCAGCCGGCAGGCCAGAACGACCGTCAGGCCACCGGGAAATGTCCCGGTGCTCCCGATGGCCAGTCCGCCCCTGTTTCTACAGCACTTTATATACGATACAGAATGTTTTAAAGCAGGTTTACAGTGATAACAGGAAAATTATGATTCAGTTCTGCTGTAAAGCAGCGCTAAAAAGACCATGTAAACCGGCATTATTCAGTGTGTTGAACAGGTGTGATCTCAGGTGTGTAGATCAGGTGTGTTGATCAGGTGTGTTGTGTGTTTTCTCCCGTCAGTGCTGTATGTGGTGTGATCTCAGGTGTGTTGATCAGGTGTGTTGATCAGGTGTGTTGTGTGTTTTCTCCCGTCAGTGCTGTATGTGGTGTGATCTCAGGTGTGTTGATCAGGTGTGTTGATCAGGTGTGTTGTGTGTTTTCTCCCGTCAGTGCTGTATGTGGTGTGGGCTTCTGTTCCGGACGACTGGCTTCACTCTGCTGGACTGACTTACTGGCCTCAGAAGTGAGTGAAACTCTTGTTGTGTTTAGATCTGACCTAGACGACACTAATGCCCTGTTCACAGATACTGGGCTCTGGCGGCTCCCATTTACATGCTGGTCACTTTAACCACCTGCTTCCTGCTGCTGTTCGGGGTGAATATGATGAACACGGCTCCACTCGCGTCAGTGGACAACATCACAGGTGACATCACAATCACAACATCACAATCACAACATCACAATCACAACATCACAATCACAACATCACAGGTGACATCACAATCACAACATCACAGGTGAACATCACAATCACAATATCACAATCACAACATCACAATCACAACATCACAATCACAACATCACAATCACAACATCACAGTCACAACATCACAATCACAACATCACAGGTGAACATCACAATCACAATATCACAATCACAACATCACAATCACAACATCACAATCACAACATCACAATCACAACATCACAATCACAACATCACAGGTGACATCACAATCACAACATCACAGGTGACATCACAATCACAACATCACAGGTGAACATCACAATCACAACATCACAGTCACAACATCACAATCACAACATCACAGGTGAACATCACAATCACAACATCACAATCACAACATCACAGGTGAACATCACAATCACAACATCACAGGTGAACATCACAATCACAACATCACAGGTTGAACATCACAATCAACATCACAATCACAACATCACAATCACAACTCACAGGTGAACATCACAATCACAACATCACAATCACAACATCACAGGTGAACATCACAATCACAACATCACAGGTGAACATCACAATCACAACATCACAATCACAACATCACAATCACAACATTCACAATCACAACATCACAATCACAACACAGGTGACATCACAATCACAACATCACAATCACAACATCACAGGTGAACATCACAATCACAACATCACAATCACAACATCACAACATCACAATCACAACATCACAATCACAACATCACAGGTGACATCACAATCACAACATCACAATCACAACATCACAATCACAACATCACAATCACAACATCACAGGTGACATCACAATCACAACATCACAATCACAACATCACAATCACAACATCACAGTCACAACATCACAATCACAACATCACAATCACAACATCACAATCACAACATCACAATCACAACATCACAGGTGACATCACAATCACAACATCACAATCACAACATCACAATCACAACATCACAGTCACAACATCACAATCACAACTCACAATCACAACATCACAGGTGACATCACAATCACAACATCACAATCACAACATCACAGGTGAACATCACAATCACAACATCACAATCACAACATCACAATCACAACATCACAGGTGACATCACAATCACAACATCACAATCACAACATCACAGGTGACATCACAATCACAACATCACAATCACAACATCACAGGTGAACATCACAATCACAACATCACAATCACAACATCACAATCACAACATCACAGGTGACATCACAATCACAACATCACAATCACAACATCACCATCACAATCACAACATCACAGTCACAACATCACAATCACAACATCACAATCACAACATCACAGGTGACATCACAATCACAACATCACAATCACAACATCACAATCACAACATCACAGGTGACATCACAATCACAACATCACAGGTGACATCACAATCACAACATCACAATCACAACATCACAGTCACAACATCACAATCACAACATCACAGGTGACATCACAATCACAACATCACAGGTGACATCACAATCACAACATCACAATCACAACATCACAATCACAACATCACAATCACAACATCACAGGTGACATCACAATCACAACATCACAGGTGACATCACAATCACAACATCACAATCACAACATCACAATCACAACATCACAGGTGACATCACAATCACAACATCACAGGTGACATCACAATCACAACATCACAATCACAACATCACAGTCACAACATCACAGTCACAACATCACAATCACAACATCACAATCACAACATCACAATCACAACATCACAGGTGACATCACAATCACAACATCACAATCACAACATCACAGGTGAACATCACAATCACAACATCACAATCACAACATCACAGTCACAACATCACAATCACAACATCACAGGTGAACATCACAATCACAACATCACAGGTGACATCACAATCACAACATCACAGGTGACATCACAATCACAACATCACAGGTGAACATCACAATCACAACATCACAGTCACAACATCACAATCACAACATCACAATCACAACATCACAGGTGACATCACAATCACAACATCACAATCACAACATCACAGGTGAACATCACAATCACAACATCACAATCACAACATCACAACATCACAATCACAACATCACAATCACAACATCACAGGTGACATCACAATCACAACATCACAATCACAACATCACAATCACAACATCACAATCACAACATCACAGGTGACATCACAATCACAACATCACAATCACAACATCACAGTCACAACATCACAATCACAACATCACAATCACAACATCACAGGTGACATCACAATCACAACATCACAATCACAACATCACAGGTGAACATCACAATCACAACATCACAATCACAACATCACAATCACAACATCACAGGTGACATCACAATCACAACATCACAATCACAACATCACAGGTGACATCACAATCACAACATCACAATCACAACATCACAGGTGAACATCACAATCACAACATCACAATCACAACATCACAATCACAACATCACAGGTGACATCACAATCACAACATCACAATCACAACATCACAGGTGACATCACAATCACAATATCACAATCACAACATCACAGGTGACATCACAATCACAATATCACAATCACAACATCACAATCACAACATCACAATCACAACATCACAATCACAACATCACAGTCACAACATCACAATCACAACATCACAATCACAACATCACAGGTGACATCACAATCACAACATCACAATCACAACATCACAATCACAACATCACAGGTGACATCACAATCACAACATCACAGGTGACATCACAATCACAACATCACAATCACAACATCACAGTCACAACATCACAATCACAACATCACAGGTGACATCACAATCACAACATCACAATCACAACATCACAGGTGACATCACAATCACAACATCACAATCACAACATCACAATCACAACATCACAATCACAACATCACAGGTGACATCACAATCACAACATCACAGGTGACATCACAATCACAACATCACAATCACAACATCACAATCACAACATCACAGGTGACATCACAATCACAACATCACAGGTGACATCACAATCACAACATCACAATCACAACATCACAGTCACAACATCACAGTCACAACATCACAATCACAACATCACAATCACAACATCACAATCACAACATCACAGGTGACATCACAATCACAACATCACAATCACAACATCACAGGTGAACATCACAATCACAACATCACAATCACAACATCACAGTCACAACATCACAATCACAACATCACAGGTGAACATCACAATCACAACATCACAATCACAACATCACAATCACAACATCACAGGTGAACATCACAATCACACATCACAATCACAACAGACAGACAACATCAACATCACAATCACAACATCACAGTCACAACATCACAATCACAACATCACAGGTGAACATCACAATCACAACATCACAGTCACAACATCACAATCACAACATCACAGGTGAACATCACAGTCACAACATCACAATCACAACATCACAGGTGAACATCACAATCACAACATCACAGTCACAACATCACAGGTGAACATCACAGTCACAACATCACAGGTGAACATCACAATCACAACATCACAATCACAACATCACAATCACAACATCACAATCACAACATCACAATCACAACATCACATCACAACATCACAGTCACAACATCACAGTCACAACATCACAGGTGAACATCACAATCACAACATCACCATCACAACATCACCATCACAACATCACAATCACAACATCACAATCACAACATCACAATCACAACATCACAATCACAACATCACAATCACAACATCACAATCACAACATCACAATCACAACATCACAATCACAACATCACAGTCACAACATCACAATCACAACATCACAATCACAACATCACAATCACAACATCACAATCACAACATCACAGGTGAACATCACAATCACAACATCACAATCACAACATCACAATCACAACATCACAGTGAACATCACAATCACAACATCACAACCACAACATCACAATCACAACATCACAATCACAACATCACAGGTGACATCACAGTCACAACATCACAATCACAACATCACAATCACAACATCACAATCACAACATCACAATCACAACATCACAATCACAACATCACAATCACAACATCACAATCACAACATCACAATCACAACATCACAATCACAACATCACAATCACAACATCACAGTCACAACATCACAATCACAACATCACAGGTGACATCACAGTCACAACATCACAATCACAACATCACAATCACAACATCACAATCACAACATCACAATCACAACATCACAATCACAACATCACAATCACAACATCACAGGTGAACATCACAATCACAACATCACAATCACAACATCACAATCACAACATCACAGGTGAACATCACAATCACAACATCACAATCACAACATCACAGTCACAACATCACAATCACAACATCACAATCACAACATCACAATCACAACATCACAATCACAACATCACAATCACAACATCACAATCACAACATCACAATCACAACATCACAGTCACAACATCACAATCACAACATCACAGGTGAACATCACAGTCACAACATCACAGGTGAACATCACAATCACAACATCACAATCACAACATTACAATCACAACATCACAATCACAACATCACAGGTGAACATCACAGTCACAACATCACAGGTGAACATCACAATCACAACATCACAATCACAACATCACAATCACAACATCACAATCACAACATCACAATCACAACATCACAATCACAACATCACAATCACAACATCACAATCACAACATCACAATCACAACATCACAGTCACAACATCACAATCACAACATCACAATCACAACATCACAGTCACAACATCACAATCACAACATCACAATCACAACATCACAATCACAACATCACAGGTGAACATCACAATCACAATATCACAGTCACAACATCACAATCACAACATCACAATCACAACATCACAGTCACAACATCACAGTCACAACATCACAATCACAACATCACAATCACAACATCACAATCACAACATCACAATCACAACCACAACGTCACAGTCACAACATCACAATCACAACATCAGTCACAACATTACAATCACAACATCACAATCACAACATCACAGTCACAACATCACAGTCACAACATCACAGGTGAACATCACAATCACAACATCACAATCACAACATCACAATCACAACATCACAATCATAACATCACAGGTGAACATCACAATCACAATCACAACATCACAACATCACAGTCACAACATCACAGTCACAACATCACAATCACAACATCACAACATCACAGTCACAACATCACAATCACAACATCACAGGTGAACATCACAATCACAACATCACAATCACAACATCACAGTCACAACATCACAATCACAACATCACAGGTGAACATCACAGTCACAACATCACAATCACAACATCACAATCACAACATCACAATCACAACATCACAATCACAACATCACAATCACAACATCACAATCACAACATCACAATCACAACATCACAGTCACAACATCACAGTCACAACATCACAACATCACAATCACAACATCACAATCACAACATCACAGGTGAACATCACAATCACAACATCACAATCACAACATCACAGTCACAACATCACAGTCACAACATCACAATCACAACATCACAGGTGAACATCACAATCACAACATCACAATCACAACATCACCATCACAATCACAACATCACAATCACAACATCACAGGTGAACATCACAATCACAACATCACAATCACAACATCACAATCACAATATCACAGTCACAACATCACAGTCACAACATCACAATCACAACATCACAATCACAACATCACAGGTGAACATCACAATCACAACATCACAATCACAACATCACAATCACAACATCACAATCACAACATCACAGTCACAACATCACAATCACAACATCACAGTCACAACATCACAATCACAACATCACAATCACAACATCACAATCACAACATCACAGGTGAACATCACAATCACAACATCACAATCACAACATCACAATCACAATATCACAGTCACAACATCACAATCACAACATCACAATCACAACATCACAGTCACAACATCACAATCACAACATCACAATCACAACATCACAATCACAACATCACAATCACAACCCACAACATCACAGTCACAACATCACAATCACAACATCAGTCACAACATCACAATCACAACATCACAATCACAACATCACAATCACAACATCACAGTCACAACATCACAGTCACAACATCACAGGTGAACATCACAATCAACACATCACAATCACAACATCACAATCACAACATCACAGTCATAACATCACAGGTGAACATCACAATCACAATCACAACATCACAATAACAACATCACAATCACAACATCACAACATCACAGTCACAACATCACAATCACAACATCACAGGTGAACATCACAATCACAACATCACAATCACAACATCACAGTCACAACATCACAATCACAACATCACAGGTGAACATCACAGTCACAACATCACAATCACAACATCACAATCACAACATCACAATCACAACATCACAATCACAACATCACAATCACAACATCACAATCACAACATCACAATCACAACATCACAATCACAACATCACAGGTGAACATCACAATCACAACATCACAATCACAACATCACAATCACAACATCAGTCACAACATCACAATCACAACATCACAGTCACAAACATCACAATCACAACATCACAATCACAACATCACAATCACAACATCACAGGTGAACATCACAATCACAACATCACAATCACAACATCACAATCACAACATCACAGTCACAACATCACAATCACAACATCACAGTCACAACATCACAATCACAACATCACAATCACAACATCACAATCACAACATCACAGGTGAACATCACAATCACAACATCACAACATCACAATCACAACATCACAATCACAACATCACAATCACAACATCACAGGTGAACATCACAATCACAACATCACAATCACAACATCACAGGTGACATCACAATCACAACATCACAATCACAACATCACAATCACAACATCACAATCACAACATCACAATCACAACATCACAGGTGAACATCACAATCACAATCACAACATCACAGGTGACATCACAATCACAACATCACAATCACATCACAATCACAACATCACAATCACAACATCACAGTGAACATCACAATCACATCACAATCACAACATCACAGTCACAACATCACAATCACAACATCACAGTCTCAACATCACAATCACAACATCACAATCACAACATCACAGTCACAACATCACAATCGTCACAACATCACAGTCACAACATCACAATCACAACATTACAATCACAACATCACAATCACAACATCACAGTCACAACATCACAATCACAACATCAGTCACAACATCACAATCACAACATCACAGTCACAACATCACAGTCACAATATCACAGTCACAATATCACAATCACAACATCAGTCACAACATCAGTCACAACATCACAGTCACAACATCACAATCACAACATCACAATCACAACATCAGTCACAACATCACAATCACAACATCACAATCACAACATCAGTCACAACATCACAATCACAACATCAGTCACAACATCACAATCACAACATCAGTCACAACATCACAATCACAACATCACAATCACAACATCAGTCACAACATCACAATCACAACATCACAGTCACAACAGTCACAATCACAACATTTACATTTACATTTATGCATTTGGCAGACGCTTTTATCCAAAGCGACTTACATTGCATTTCAAGGTACACATTTTACATTTTGTCAGTTCTTGCTTTCCCTGGGAATCGAACCCATGACCTTGGCGTTGCTAGTGCCAATGCTCTACTGTTTGAGCTACAGGAAAGCTCAGTCACAACATCACAATCACAACATCACAATCACAACATCACAGGTGAACATCACAATCACAACATCACAGGTGAACATCACAATCACAACATCACAGTCACAACATCACAATCACAACATCAGTCACAACATCACAATCACAACATCACAGTCACAACATCACAATCACAACATCAGTCACAACATCACAATCACAACATCACAGTCACTACATCACAGTCACAACATCACAATCACAACATCACAATCACAACATCACAATCACAACATCACAATCACAACATCACAATCACAACATCAGTCACAACATCACAATCACAACATCACAGTCACAACATCACAGTCACAACATCACAATCACAACATCACAGTCACAACATCTCAGTCACAACATCACAATCACAACATCACAATCACAACATCACAATCACAACATCACAATCACAACATCACAGTCACAACATCACAATCACAACATCACAGTCACAACATCACAATCACAACATCACAGTCACAACATCACAATCACAACATCACAATCACAACATCACAGGTGAACATCACAATCACAACATCACAGGTGAACATCACAATCACAACATCACAGTCACAACATCACAATCACAACATCAGTCACAACATCACAATCACAACATCACAGTCACAACATCACAATCACAACATCACAGTCACAACATCACAGTCACAACATCACAGTCACTACATCACAGTCACAACATCACAATCACAACATCACAATCACAACATCACAGGTGAACATCACAGTCACAACATCACAATCACAACATCACAATCACAACATCACAGGTGAACATCACAATCACAACATCACAATCACAACATCACAGGTGACATCACAATCACAACATCACAGTCACAACATCACAATCACCAACATCACAATCACAACATCACAGTCACAACATCACAATCACAACATCACAGTCACAACATCACAGGTGAACATCACAATCACAACATCACAATCACAACATCACAATCACAACATCACAATCACAACATCACAGGTGAACATCACAATCACAACATCACAGGTGAACATCACAGTCACAACATCACAATCACAACATCACAGGTGACATCACAGTCACAACATCACAATCACAACATCACAATCACAACATCACAATCACAACATCACAGGTGAACATCACAATCACAACATTACAATCACAACATCACAGTCACAACATCACAATCACAACATCACAGTCACAACATCACAATCACAACATCACAGTCACAACATCACAGGTGAACATCACAATCACAACATCACAGGTGAACATCACAGTCACAACATCACAA
>JARPMJ010003796.1:50000-75000 GCA_033366665.1 Phoxinus dragarum
ATAAAAAAATTAAAATAATAATAATAGTTGTGTGGCGGTTTGGTCAGACCGTGACCTCTGACCTCGGGCTAGAAGTGAAGCGGTCATCATCTCCTCAATCGTCTGCAGGAGTGTGTTCTGCTCGTCTGCACCTGATGACCCTCATGAGCAAACACACCGGTGTCAGGTGACCTGTGACCCTTGACCCCGCGACCCCCACCGTCCTGCAGAAAAGCTGACTTCTCTAGGTTTCCTTTTCTCAAGTTTGTTTTATTAGAATATTATGGAAGCTTGTTTCTGCCGCGGATAAATCATAAAAAAAATACTTTTTATCTCACAATCATGACTTTCTCACAATTACGAGTTTAGATATAAATATAAACTCAGAATTCCAAGAAAAAAGGTCATAATAATGAGATGAAAAGTGCCTGTGCTTATTCAGCGGTGGAGACAAGCGTCCATAGACGACCTGTATATCCTTATTAATGTTGCTGCATTATTCTGCTATAACCTGTTTTTAAAGTTTGTACACTCTTATAATTATTAATAAATGATGCGGATACAAATGCATGTTGAGCAATTTATGTTTTTATTTGTGTTTATGTTTCAGCAGAACTACAGCGCTTCACATCGTTTCAAAGTAATGTGAAAATAATGATATTATGGAAATGGAAACACTTTAGATAAGGTTCATTAGTTAACATTAATAAACGTATTAACTAACATAACAATGAGAAGTACATTAGTTACAGTATTTACTCATCTTTGTTCATGTTAGTTCACAGTGTTCACTAATGTTCACACACAACCTCTGATTGAAATAATGTGTTAGTGAGTGTTGAAGATAATATTAACTAAGATTAATAAATGCTGTTCATTCTTAGTTCATGTTAACTTATGAACCGTATTGTAAAGTGTTACCATGGAAATAACATCAGAAGTACCCAGTGTCCTGACCACAGATCCCAGTGTCCTGACCACAGATCCCAGTGTCCTGACCACAGATCCCAGTGTCCTGACCACAGATCCCAGAGTCCAGACCACAGATCCCAGTGTCCTGACCACAGATCCCAGTGTCCTGACCACAGATCCCAGAGTCCAGACCACAGATCCCAGAGTCCAGAGACCACAGATCCCAGTGTCCTGACCACAGATCCCAGTGTCCAGACCACAGATCCCAGTGTCCTGACCACAGATCCCAGTGTCCTGACCACAGATCCCAGAGTCCAGACCACAGATCCCAGTGTCCTGACCACAGATCCCAGTGTCCTGACCACAGATCCCAGTGTCCTGACCACAGATCCCAGTGTCCTGACCACAGATCCCAGTGTCCTGACCACAGATCCCAGAGTCCAGACCACAGATCCCAGTGTCCTGACCACAGATCCCAGTGTCCTGACCACAGATCCCAGTGTCCTGACCACAGATCCCAGTGTCCTGACCACAGATCCCAGTGTCCTGACCACAGATCCCCAGTGTCCTGACCACAGATCCCAGAGTCCAGACCACAGATCCCAGTGTCCTGACCACAGATCCCAGTGTCCTGACCACAGATCCCAGTGTCCTGACCACAGATCCCAGTGTCCTGACCACAGATCCCAGTGTCCTGACCACAGATCCCAGACCACAGATCCCAGTGTCCTGACCACAGATCCCAGTGTCCTGACCACAGATCCCAGTGTCCTGACCACAGATCCCAGAGTCCAGACCACAGATCCCAGTGTCCTGACCACAGATCCCAGTGTCCTGACCACAGATCCCAGTGTCCTGACCACAGATCCCAGAGTCCTGACCACAGATCCCAGTGTCCTGACCACAGATCCCAGAGTCCAGACCACAGATCCCAGTGTCCTGACCACAGATCCCAGTGTCCTGACCACAGATCCCAGTGTCCTGACCACAGATCCCAGTGTCCTGACCACAGATCCCAGTGTCCTGACCACAGATCCCAGAGTCCAGACCACAGATCCCAGTGTCCAGACCACAGATCCCAGTGTCCTGACCACAGATCCCAGTGTCCTGACCACAGATCCCAGTGTCCTGACCACAGATCCCAGTGTCCTGACCACAGATCCAGTGTCCTGACCACAGATCCCAGTGTCCTGACCACAGATCCCAGTGTCCTGACCACAGATCCCAGAGTCCAGACCACAGATCCCAGTGTCCTGACCACAGATCCCAGTGTCCTGACCACAGATCCCAGTGTCCTGACCACAGATCCCAGTGTCCTGACCACAGATCCCAGTGTCCTGACCACAGATCCCAGAGTCCAGACCACAGATCCCAGTGTCCTGACCACAGATCCCAGTGTCCTGACCACAGATCCCAGTGTCCTGACCACAGATCCCAGTGTCCTGACCACATATCCCAGTGTCCTGACCACAGATCCCAGAGTCCAGACCACAGATCCCAGTGTCCTGACCACAGATCCCAGTGTCCTGACCACAGATCCCAGTGTCCTGACCACAGATCCCAGTGTCCTGACCACAGATCCCAGTGTCCTGACCACAGATCCCAGACCACAGATCCCAGTGTCCTGACCACAGATCCCAGTGTCCTGACCACAGATCCCAGTGTCCTGACCACAGATCCCAGAGTCCAGACCACAGATCCCAGTGTCCTGACCACAGATCCCAGTGTCCTGACCACAGATCCCAGTGTCCTGACCACAGATCCCAGAGTCCAGACCACAGATCCCAGTGTCCAGACCACAGATCCCAGTGTCCTGACCACAGATCCCAGTGTCCTGACCACAGATCCCAGAGTCCTGACCACAGATCCCAGTGTCCTGACCACAGATCCCAGTGTCCTGACCACAGATCCCAGTGTCCTGACCACAGATCCCAGAGTCCTGACCACAGATCCCAGAGTCCAGACCACAGATCCCAGTGTCCTGACCACAGATCCCAGTGTCCTGACCACAGATCCCAGACCACAGATCCCAGTGTCCTGACCACAGATCCCAGTGTCCTGACCACAGATCCCAGAGTCCAGACCACAGATCCCAGTGTCCTGACCACAGATCCCAGTGTCCTGACCACAGATCCCAGTGTCCTGACCACAGATCCCAGTGTCCTGACCACAGATCCCAGTGTCCTGACCACTGATCCCAGTGTCCTGACCACAGATCCCAGAGTCCAGACCACAGAACCCAGAGTCCAGACCACAGATCCCTTTGTCCTGACCACAGATCCCAGTGTCCTGACCACTGATCCCAGTGTCCTGACCACAGATCCCAGTGTCCTGACCACTGATCCCAGTGTCCTGACCACAGATCCCAGAGTCCAGACCACAGATCCCAGTGTCCTGACCACAGATCCCAGAGTCCAGACCACAGATCCCTTTGTCCTGACCACAGATCCCAGTGTCCTGACCACAGATCCCAGACCACAGATCCCAGAGTCCAGACCACAGATCCCAGTGTCCTGACCACAGATCCCAGTGTCCTGACCACAGATCCCAGAGTCCAGACCACAGATCCCAGTGTCCTGACCACAGATCCCAGAGTCCAGACCACAGATCCCAGTGTCCAGACCACAGATCCCAGTGTCCTGACCACAGATCCCAGTGTCCTGACCACAGATCCCAGTGTCCTGACCACAGATCCCAGTGTCCTGACCACAGATCCCAGTGTCCTGACCACAGATCCCAGAGTCCAGACCACAGATCCCAGTGTCCTGACCACAGATCCCAGAGTCCAGACCACAGATCCCAGTGTCCTGACCACAGATCCCAGAGTCCAGACCACAGATCCCACTGTCCTGACCACAGATCCCAGTGTCCTGACCACAGATCCCAGAGTCCAGACCACAGATCCCAGAGTCCAGACCACAGATCCCTTTGTCCTGACCACAGATCCCAGTGTCCTGACCACAGATCCCAGACCACAGATCCCAGTGTCCTGACCACAGATCCCAGTGTCCTGACCACAGATCCCAGTGTCCTGACCACTGATCCCAGTGTCCTGACCACAGATCCCAGAGTCCAGACCACAGAACCCAGAGTCCAGACCACAGATCCCAGAGTCCAGACCACAGATCCCAGTGTCCTGACCACAGATCCCAGTGTCCTGACCACAGATCCCAGTGTCCTGACCACAGATCCCAGTGTCCTGACCACAGAACCCAGAGTCCAGACCACAGATCCCAGAGTCCAGACCACAGATCCCAGTGTCCTGACCACAGATCCCAGTGTCCTGACCACAGATCCCAGTGTCCTGACCACAGATCCCAGTGTCCTGACCACAGATCCCACTGTCCTGACCACAGATCCCACTGTCCTGACCACAGATCCCAGTGTCCTGACCACAGATCCCAGAGTCCAGACCACAGATCCCAGAGTCCAGACCACAGATCCCTTTGTCCTGACCACAGATCCCAGTGTCCTGACCACAGATCCCAGACCACAGATCCCAGTGTCCTGACCACAGATCCCAGTGTCCTGACCACAGATCCCAGTGTCCTGACCACAGATCCCAGTGTCCTGACCACTGATCCCAGTGTCCTGACCACAGATCCCAGAGTCCAGACCACAGAACCCAGAGTCCAGACCACAGATCCCAGAGTCCAGACCACAGATCCCAGTGTCCTGACCACAGATCCCAGTGTCCTGACCACAGATCCCAGAGTCCAGACCACAGATCCCAGTGTCCTGACCACAGATCCCAGAGTCCAGACCACAGATCCCAGTGTCCAGACCACAGATCCCAGTGTCCTGACCACAGATCCCAGTGTCCTGACCACAGATCCCAGTGTCCTGACCACAGATCCCAGAGTCCAGACCACAGATCCCAGTGTCCTGACCACAGATCCCAGTGTCCTGACCACAGATCCCAGAGTCCAGACCACAGATCCCAGAGTCCAGACCACAGATCCCAGTGTCCTGACCACAGATCCCAGTGTCCTGACCACAGATCCCAGAGTCCAGACCACAGATCCCAGTGTCCTGACCACAGATCCCAGAGTCCAGACCACAGATCCCAGTGTCCTGACCACAGATCCCAGAGTCCAGACCACAGATCCCAGAGTCCAGACCACAGATCCCTTTGTCCTGACCACAGATCCCAGTGTCCTGACCACAGATCCCAGACCACAGATCCCAGAGTCCAGACCACAGATCCCAGTGTCCTGACCACAGATCCCAGTGTCCTGACCACAGATCCCAGAGTCCAGACCACAGATCCCAGTGTCCTGACCACAGATCCCAGAGTCCAGACCACAGATCCCAGTGTCCAGACCACAGATCCCAGTGTCCTGACCACAGATCCCAGTGTCCTGACCACAGATCCCAGTGTCCTGACCACAGATCCCAGTGTCCTGACCACAGATCCCAGTGTCCTGACCACAGATCCCAGAGTCCAGACCACAGATCCCAGTGTCCTGACCACAGATCCCAGAGTCCAGACCACAGATCCCAGTGTCCTGACCACAGATCCCAGAGTCCAGACCACAGATCCCAGTGTCCTGACCACAGATCCCAGTGTCCTGACCACAGATCCCAGAGTCCAGACCACAGATCCCAGTGTCCTGACCACAGATCCCAGAGTCCAGACCACAGATCCCAGTGTCCTGACCACAGATCCCAGAGTCCAGACCACAGATCCCAGAGTCCAGACCACAGATCCCTTTGTCCTGACCACAGATCCCAGTGTCCTGACCACAGATCCCAGACCACAGATCCCAGTGTCCTGACCACAGATCCCAGTGTCCTGACCACAGATCCCAGTGTCCTGACCACAGATCCCAGTGTCCTGACCACAGATCCCAGAGTCCAGACCACAGAACCCAGAGTCCAGACCACAGATCCCAGAGTCCAGACCACAGATCCCAGTGTCCTGACCACAGATCCCAGTGTCCTGACCACAGATCCCAGAGTCCAGACCACAGATCCCAGTGTCCTGACCACAGATCCCAGAGTCCAGACCACAGATCCCAGTGTCCTGACCACAGATCCCAGTGTCCTGACCACAGATCCCAGTGTCCTGACCACAGATCCCAGTGTCCAGACCACAGATCCCAGTGTCCTGACCACAGATCCCAGTGTCCTGACGTGTGTCCCTCAGCAGCGCTCGTCAGATCTGTCCTTAGAGCGAGAGTTCACACACACACACATGAACATTAGCCCATGATGTACGCGCCCTGAACTCATGCTAGTGTGTATGACATTCCTCTGTCAGACGCACACAGTTCTGTTAGTATAGTCCCGCTCTTCACCGCTTGTGCTTTAGAAGCACGTAGACTGCGTTTGGCCGGAAGCTAGAATTTAACTTTGTAGAGTGTTAAAAATTGATATTTTATTTACACAAACGCATGTCTTCGCTTCAGAACAGCTTTATTAACCCACCAGAGCCTGTGGAGCACTTTATGATGGACAGATGCACTTTATGATTGACAGAAGCACTTTATGATGGACAGATGCACTTTATGATTGACAGATATGATAGACAGGTATGATGGACAGATATGATGGACAGATGCACTTTATGGCTTGAGGGCGAGTAAATCATGGGCGAATTGTCATTTTTGTGTGAACCGTCCCTTTAATGTGTGTGTGTTTCTCCCTCGTCCTCTTCCTCAGAGCCGGAGTCTTCATCGTTGTAGAAGTGCAGCGTGGCCTGCGCGGGGAAACTGGCCAGAACCGTGCGGCCCAGATGAGACAGATACTCCTGGATGCGGGATCTGGGCAGGAACAGCCTGTGGAGATCCGACACACACACACACACTCCTGTTAACACCTGATCTCTGGAACTCTGAGCTGATGAACATGAAGAAGAGCAAGAGCGCTGACTGCAGACCTCACAGGATGATGGAACACTGCCGACGCCAGAACCCGCCGCGAGCCTCCAGAGAACACCTGAACACAGGAACACAAGAACACCTGAACACCTGAACACCTGAACACAAGAACACCTGAACACAAGAACACCTGAACACCTGAACACAAGAACACCTGAACACAGGAACACAAGAACACCTGAACACCTGAACACAAGAACACCTGAACACAAGAACACCTGAACACAGGAACACCTGAACACAGGAACACCTGAACACAGGAACACAAGAACACCTGGACACAGGAACACCTGAACACAGGAACACAAGAACACAGGAACACCTGAACACAAGAACACCTGAACACAGGAACACCTGAACACAGGAACAAAGGAACACAAGAACACCTGAACACAGGAACACCTGAACACCTGAACACAGGAACAAAGGAACACAAGAACACAAGAACACCTGAACACAGGAACACAGGAACACAAGAACACCTGAACACCTGAACACAAGAACACCTGAACACAGGAACACAAGAACACAAGAACACCTGAACACAGGAACACAAGAACACCTGAACACAGGAACACAAGAACACCTGAACACAGGAACACAAGAACACCTGAACACAGGAACACAAGAACACCTGAACACAGGAACACCTGAACACAGGAACACCTGAACACAGGAACACAAGAACACCTGAACACAGGAACACAGGAACACCTGAACACAAGAACACAAGAACACCTGAACACAAGAACACAAGAACACAAGAACACCTGAACACAAGAACAACTGAACACAGGAACACAAGAACACCTGAACACCTGAACACAGGAACACAAGAACACCTGAACACAGGAACACAGGAACACAAGAACACCTGAACACAAGAACACAAGAACACCTGAACACCTGAACACAAGAACACAAGAACACAGGAACACAAGAACACCTGAACACAAGAACAACTGAACACAGGAACACAAGAACACAAGAACACAAGAACACAGGAACACAAGAACACCTGAACACAAGAACACCTGAACACAGGAACACAAGAACACCTGAACACAGGAACACAAGAACACAAGAACACAGGAACACAAGAACACCTGAACACAAGAACACCTGAACACAGGAACACAAGAACACCTGAACACAGGAACACAAGAACACCTGAACACAGGAACACCTGAACACAGGAGCACAAGAACACCTGAACACAGGAACACAAGAACACCTGAACACAAGAACACCTGAACACAGGAACACCTGAACACAGGAACACAAGAACACCTGAACACAGGAACACAAGAACACCTGAACACAGGAACACAGGAACACAAGAACACCTGAACACAAGAACACCTGAACACAGGAGCACAAGAACACCTGAACACAGGAACACAAGAACACCTGAACACAGGAACACAGGAACACCTGAACACAGGAACACAAGAACACCTGAACACAGGAACACAGGAACACAAGAACACTTGAACACAGGAACACAAGAACACCTGAACACAAGAACACCTGAACACAGGAACACAAGAACACCTGAACACAGGAACACAAGAACATCTGAACACAGGAACACAAGAACACCTGAACACAGGAACACAAGAACACCTGAACACAGGAACACAGGAACACAGGAACACAGGAACACAAGAACACCTGAACACAGGAACACAGGAACACCTGAACACAGGAACACAAGAGCACCTGAACACAGGAACACAAGAACACCTGAACACAAGAACACCTGAACACAGGAACACAAGAACACCTGAACACCGGAACACAAGAACACAAGAACACAGGAACACAGGAACACAAGAACACCTGAACACAGGAACACAAGAACACCTGAACACAGGAACACAAGAACACAGGAACACAAGAACACCTGAACACAGGAACACAGGAACACAAGAACACCTGAACACAAGAACACCTGAACACAGGAACACAAGAACACCTGAACACCGGAACACAAGAACACAGGAACACAGGAACACAAGAACACCTGAACACAGGAACACCTGAACACCTGAACACCTGAACACAGGAACACCTGAACACAAGAACACCTGGACACAGGAACACAAGAACACAAGAACACCTGAACACAAGAACACCTGGACACAGGAACACAAGAACACAAGAACACCTGAACACAGGAACACAAGAACACAAGAACACCTGAACACAGGAACACAAGAACACAAGAACACCTGGACATCAGAACACAGGAACACAGGAACACAAGAACACAAGAACACCTGAACACCTGAACACCTGAACACAGGAACACCTGAACACAAGAACACCTGGACACAGGAACACAAGAACACAAGAACACCTGAACACAAGAACACCTGGACACAGGAACACAAGAACACAAGAACACCTGGACACAGGAACACAAGAACACAAGAACACCTGAACA
Organism: Phoxinus dragarum; assembly: GCA_033366665.1. Taxonomy (NCBI): domain Eukaryota; kingdom Metazoa; phylum Chordata; class Actinopteri; order Cypriniformes; family Leuciscidae; genus Phoxinus; species Phoxinus dragarum. The sequence goes on from JARPMJ010003796.1 coordinate 59,223, forward strand.
CAGGAACACAAGAACACAAGAACACCTGGACATCAGAACACAAGAACACAGGAACACAAGAACACCTGAACACCTGAACACAAGAACACCTGAACACCTGAACACCTGAACACAGGAACACAAGAACACCTGAACACCTGAACACAGGAACACCTGAACACAGGAACACAAGAACACCTGAACACAGGAACACAAGAACACCTGAACACAGGAACACAAGAACACCTGAACACAGGAACACAAGAACACCTGAACACAGGAACACCTGAACACAGGAACACAAGAACACCTGAACACAAGAACACCTGAACACAAGAACACAAGAACACCTGAACACAGGAACACAAGAACACCTGAACACCTGAACACAATAACACCTGAACACAGGAACACAAGAACACCTGAACACAGGAACACAAGAACACCTGAACACAATAACACCTGAACACAGGAACACAAGAACACAAGAACACTTGAACACAGGAACACAAGAACACCTGAACACAGGAACACAAGAACACCTGAACACAATAACACCTGAACACAGGAACACAAGAACACCTGAACACAGGAACACAAGAACACCTGAACACAGGAACACAAGAACACCTGAACACAGGAACACAAGAACACCTGAACACAAGAACACCTGAACACAGGAACACAAGAACACCTGAACACAGGAACACAAGAACACCTGAACACAAGAACACAAGAACACCTGAACACAGGAACACAAGAACACCTGAACACCTGAACACAATAACACCTGAACACAGGAACACAAGAACACCTGAACACAAGAACACCTGAACACAATAACACCTGAACACAGGAACACAAGAACACCTGAACACAGGAACACAAGAACACCTGAACACAGGAACACAGGAACACAAGAACACCTGAACACAGGAACACAAGAACCACCTGAACACAGGAACACAAGAACACCTGACCACAGGAACACAAGAACACCTGAACACAGGAACACATGAACACCTGAACACAGGAACACAAGAACACAAGAACACCTGAACACAGGAACACAAGAACACAGGAACACAAGAACACCTGAACACAGGAACACCTGAACACAGGAACACAGGAACACAAGAACACCTGAACACCTGAACACAGGAACACAAGAACACCTGAACACAAGAACACAAGAACACCTGAACACAAGAACACAGGAACACCTGAACACCTGAACACCTGAACACCTGAACACAAGAACACAAGAACACCTGAACACAAGAACAACTGAACACAGGAACACAAGAACACCTGAACACCTGAACACAAGAACACCTGAACACAGGAACACCTGAACACAGGAACACAAGAACACAGGAACACAGGAACACAGGAACACAAGAACACCTGAACACAAGAACACCTGAACACAGGAACACCTGAACACAGGAACACAAGAACACCTGAACACAGGAACACAGGAACACAAGAACACCTGAACACAGGAACACAGGAGCACAAGAGCACAAGAACACCTGAACACATGAACACAGGAACACAAGAACACCTGAACACAGGAACACAAGAACACCTGAACACAGGAACACAAGAACACCTGAACACAAGAACACCTGAACACAGGAACACAAGAACACCTGAACACCTGAACACAGGAACACAAGAACACAGGAACACAGGAACACCTGAACACAAGAACACCTGAACACAGGAACACAAGAACACCTGAACACAGGAACACAAGAACACCTGAACACAAGAACACCCTGAACACAGGAACACAGGAACACAGGAACACAAGAACACCTGAACACAGGAACACAAGAACACCTGAACACAGGAACACAAGAACACCTGAACACAGGAGCACAAGAACACCTGAACACCTGAACACAGGAACACCTGAACACAGGAACACAAGAACATCTGAACACATGAACACAAGAACACCTGAACACAGGAACACAAGAACACCTGAACACCTGAACACAGGAACACAAGAACACAGAACACAAGAACACCTGAACACAGGAACACAAGAACACCTGAACACAGGAACACAAGAACACCTGAACACAGGAACACAAGAACACCTGAACACAAGAACACCTGAACACAGGAACACCTGAACACCTGAACACAAGAACACCTGAACACAGGAACACCTGAACACAAGAACACCTGAACACAGGAACACAAGAACACCTGAACACAGGAACACAGGAACACCTGAACACAAGAACACCTGAACACAGGAACACAAGAACATTTGAACACAGGAACACAAGAACATCAGAACACCTGAACATCCGAACACAAGAACACCTGAACACAAGAACACCTGAACACAGGAACACAAGAACATTTGAACACAGGAACACAAGAACATCAGAACACAAGAACATCCGAACACAAGAACACCTGAACACCTGAACACAGGAACACAAGAACACAAGAACATCCGAACACAAGAACACAAGAACATCAGAACACAAGAACATCCGAACACAGGAACACAAGAACATCAGAACACAAGAACATCCGAACACAAGAACACCTGAACACCTGAACACAGGAACACAAGAACACAAGAACATCCGAACACAAGAACATCTGAACACAGGATCACAAGAACACAAGAACATCCGAACACAAGAACACCTGAACACAGGAACACAAGAACACCTGAACACAGGAACACAAGAACACCTGAACACAGGATCACAGGAACACAAGAACACAAGAACATCCGAACACAAGAACATCTGAACACAGGATCACAAGAACACAAGAACACCTGAACACAAGAACACCTGAACACAGGAACACAAGAACACAGGAACACCTGAACACAGGAACACAAGAACACCTGAACACAGGAACACAAGAACACAAGAACACCTGGACATCAGAACACAAGAACACAGACTCTGAAATCAACGTATGCATCAATACACAGAGAAAAGAAAAAACAGCAAACACAGGGAACGTTCTGTCAAAGTTATGAACAAACGTTCTTCCAGTAACATTAATAGAAAGTTTGTTCAATGTTATCTGGTCTTTAATAATGTTCTCAAAACGTTAGAACAAAAACATTATTTATACATTGTTCATGAAACGTTTTTTCTGAAACATTTTTGTTAGACATTCTTCAAACATTAACACTTTACAATAAGGTTCATTAGTTAACATTATTTAACTACCTTAGTTAACATGAACTAAGAATGAACAAAAACTTCTACAGCATTTATTAATCTTAGTAATATTAATTTCAACATTTACTAATACGTTATTTAAATCAAAGGTTGTATTAGTTAACATTAGTTAATGCACTGTGAACTAACATGAACTAACAATGAACAAACAGTTGTATTTTTACTAACATTAGCAAAGATTAATAAATATTGTAACAAATGTATTTGCTCATACAATAACTAATGTTAACTAATGTACCTTATTGTAAAGTGTTACCAACATTTTCTAAATGTTACATGTTACTCCTTGTTTTCAGAACGTTCAGAGAACATTCAAAAGTATCCGTTCCCATAATGTTTGAAGAATGTTTGAAGAATGAACGGAACGTTACCTTAAACGTTCACATAACCAAGAAAAAACGTTTTTAAAAGAACATGCAGAGAACATTCAAAAGTAAGGTTTCATAACTTTAAGGGAATGTTAGCAAAACTTGAAGTAAATAAAAATGTTACTTTATGTAATTGTGTCTCTCTTGATGAAAGATCCCACGGTCTCCATATCACAGGACAACTACCACAACACAAGAGAGGAGAGTTATTAAAGACTTTAAAATATGAAAACTATGATAAAAAATATGATACATTTACCGAAAGTCTTACCCGAGCATCTGATCCGCGTGCACACTCACCGGCAGCATCGTTACACACTAATGCGCGCTCCCGTGCACTGGTGAGGCGCGAGAGAGAGGGGGCGTGTCCAGCGTGCACCCGCCAATTAATAATCAATAAAAATCAGTTTTCATTCTCTCTTCTTCTATCTAAGATTATAATTCTACACTACAGACCGAGGGTCATCGCAGTGTTACAATGATTGAAGGTGTTATGGTTGTTTTTTGTGGAACCAAATATAAAAATGTAAATGTTATCTGGATATTTTCGATCAGTCCGGCTTGGCCTGAACTAGTCGGCTATGCTACAACAAGATCCCCTCACTGCAGAAGGACATAAACACATACAACAACGAGCTCTTGAAAAGTAATATCACCTAAAATAACACAAACACTGGTTTGAAAGCTCGTCGTTTACACACACACTCAGAGAACGAGCTCGGACTCCAGCACTGAACAATTTTACTTCTTTTACACAGAGAGAAAAAAAATCAAAGAAACAAAAGTAATGTTTAGATATGGTTTATTTATGAGCTTCTTGTGACACAGAGTAATCATCTAATCAACAAGAAAACCCAGAATGAATCGCCTGTCATATGCGCGCTAAATCTGTATAAAACACGTCAATAATGTACCGTAATATGGCTTGTGAAATAAGCTTTAGGATCCGAACACAGTAAAACCTTCATGCTCATATTCCTGATTTCATATTTCCCGAGTGATGAGATATGAGTGACACGTGTTCGAATGGCTTCATCAGCAGAGCTTTAAAGGGCACTTCATCAAATGATCCGGGCTTTACTGGAGATATTACTGGATATTACTGGAGATATTACTAGAGATATTACTGGATATTACTGGAGATATTACTGGATATATTACTAGAGATATTACTGGATATGACTGGGCATATTACTGTATATTACTGTATACTACTGGATATATTACTGGAGATATTATTACTGTATACTACTGTATACTCCTGGATATATTACTGTATATTACTGGATATATTACTGTATATTACTGGAGATATTACTGGAGATATTACTGTATATTACTGGATATATTACTGTATACTCCTGGATATATTACTGTATATTACTGGATATATTACTGTATATTACTGGAGATATTACTGTATATTACTGGATATATTACTGTATATTACTGGAGATATTACTGTATATTACTGGAGATATTACTGTATATTACTGGATATATTACTGTATACTCCTGGATATATTACTGTATATTACTGGATATATTACTGTATATTACTGGAGATATTACTGTATATTACTGGATATATTACTGTATATTACTGGATATATTACTGTATATTACTGGAGATATTACTGTATATTACTGGAGATATTACTGTATATTACTGGAGATATTACTGTATATTACTGGATATATTACTGTATAATTACTGGATATATTACTGTATATTACTGGAGATATTACTGTATATTACTGGAGATATTACTGTATATTACTGGAGATATTACTGTATATTACTGGATATATTACTGTATATTACTGGATATATTACTGTATATTACTGGAGATATTACTGTATATTACTGGAGATATTACTGGAGATATTACTGGAGATATTACTGTATATTACTGGAGATATTACTGTATATTACTGGAGATATTACTGGAGATATTACTGTATATTACTGGAGATATTACTGTATATTACTGGAGATATTACTGTAAGACTCGTCGTGACCGATGCCGCTCATCCAACCCATTTCTGCCACATCAGCTTCTGTATATCATAATTATGACATTACAAAGTAAAAAATATGAAGTTATGATAAAAAGTAGAAATTATTACACACTAAGCCATAATCATTTTGCTCAAAATTATGCTTTTTATGAAACGTCGTCACGAAACGGTTCGGCTCTTTGGTCTCGTGTGCGAGTGAACGCTGATGAACTCACGGTTACCGTTTCTGTCAAACTCACGGTTTACCGTTTCTGTCAAACTCAAACTCACGGTTACCGTTTCTGTCTTCTGTCGAGCTTAAACTCATAGTTACCGTTTCTGTCTTCTGTCGAGCTTAAACTCATAGTTACCGTTTCTGTCGAGCTTAAACTCACGGTTACTGTTTCTGTCTTCTGTCAAACTCAAACTCACGCTTACTGTTTCTGTCGAGCTTAAACTCATAGTTACCGTTTCTGTCTTCTGTCGAGCTTAAACTCATAGTTACCGTTTCTGTCTTCTGTCGAGCTTAAACTCATAGTTACCGTTTCTGTCGAGCTTAAACTCATAGTTACCGTTTCTGTCTTCTGTCGAGCTTAAACTCATAGTTACCGTTTCTGTCGAGCTTAAACTCACGGTTACCGTTTCTGTCTTCTGTCGAGCTTAAACTCATAGTTACCGTTTCTGTCGAGCTTAAACTCATAGTTACCGTTTCTGTCGAGCTTAAACTCATAGTTACCGTTTCTGTCGAGCTTAAACTCACGGTTACCGTTTCTATCTTCTGTCAAACTCAAACTCACGCTTACTGTTTCTGTCGAGCTTAAACTCATAGTTACCGTTTCTGTCTTCTGTCGAGCTTAAACTCATAGTTACCGTTTCTGTCTTCTGTCGAGCTTAAACTCATAGTTACCGTTTCTGTCGAGCTTAAACTCATAGTTACCGTTTCTGTCTTCTGTCGAGCTTAAACTCATAGTTACCGTTTCTGTCGAGCTTAAACTCACGGTTACCGTTTCTGTCTTCTGTCGAGCTTAAACTCATAGTTACCGTTTCTGTCGAGCTTAAACTCACGGTTACCGTTTCTGTCTTCTGTCGAGCTTAAACTCACGGTTACCGTTTCTGTCTTCTGTCGAGCTTAAACTCACGGTTACCGTTTCTGTCGAGCTTAAACTCACGGTTACTGTTTCTGTCTTCTGTCGAGCTTAAACTCATAGTTACCGCTTCTGTCTTCTGTCGAGCTTAAACTCACGGTTACCGTTTCTGTCTTCTGTCGAGCTTAAACTCACGGTTACCGTTTCTGTCTTCTGTCGAGCTTAAACTCACGGTTACTGTTTCTGTCGAGCTTAAACTCACGGTTACTGTTTCTGTCTTCTGTCGAGCTTAAACTCACGGTTACTGTTTCTGTCTTCTGTCGAGCTTAAACTCACGGTTACTGTTTCTGTCGAGCTTAAACTCACGGTTACCGTTTCTGTCTTCTGTCAAACTCAAACTCACGGTTACCGTTTCTGTCGAGCTCAAACTCACGGTTTCTGTTCCACCGAACACACAGAAATAGGAGCTGAGAATCTGCAGCATCAGGTCCGTTTGAAGCTCAAATCCAGTTTTGATTATGTATTAAAGGAAGAGCAAAGGGAGAGAGATCATGGCCTGACGACGGTACGGAAGGTTATTGGAGCACACACACACACACACACACACACACACACACACACACACACACACACACACACACACACACACACACACACACACACACACACACACACACACACACACACACACACGCGCGCGCGCAAGATCTCCGCTATTGTAGCCTACAGTTCCTCATATTCATATTCTGTACATCAGAGTCAGGGATCGTTTCGAACATGCGTGGGTAAATATGTCTGTCGCAGACGTGTCGTATCAAACAACCGCACATCTCAAACCAAAAACAGATATATACAAAAAATACAAATGCCCTAGAATAGATCTATATATATTCATATACATATATAGGTTTTTTAATCTTTGAATTACAAATCTGAAAATATCATTTCTTATATCTTTAAGAAAAAGAGGTTTCGGGAACCATGCAGTCGCCCCGCGCGAGATCCGTGTCCTCGGGGCGCGTTCCTGAGCTGACCTCTGACCCCTGACCTCTGACCTCTGACCTCAGCCAAACGTCCTGCGCTCAGAGGCGAGGAGAGATTCCCGTGTGCTCCTACACTTTCGACTCGTTCTCCATGTTGGCCAGGTCCCCGTTCCTCTCGCTGGGCTCGTCGAGTTGACTCAGTTTGCTAGCGACTGACCAGCTGAGCGGCAGACGGGAGCGCGCGGTCATCTCCGCTAGCTCGCGCGCGCTGCAACTGGGAGTGCTGGTCTCGTAGATCTCGTGGAAACTGTTGTAGTCCACCTCGTAGAAGCCGTCCTCCAGCGTCATGGACCGGCGTGAAGCGATAGCCCCATTTTATCTCACTCGACACGTACGAGCTGCGTGCCTGACACGTCATTCCTGAGGGAACACACACACACACACACACACACACACACACACAGGAGCACAGAGGTGAGGAACCATCTGAGGATCTTAAAGGGATAGTTTATGGCGGCAAATCAATGACAATAATAAACGAGCGCACAGCTGATGCTGGCGCGCGCGGTAAATGACTTTCGCGAGCGAATAACAGATCTACACGCGAGGAAACGGGAACTCGCGAGCTCATTCAAGCCATGCGCGCGCGCGCAGACATCTCCTCTGCACGCAATTCAAGCCCTCGCGCGCACGCAGACATCTCCTTTGCACGCAATACAAGCCATCGCGCGCGCATGATCATTCCCCACGCTCTCACGCTCGATCTGCTCTCGCCTGCTGCTTTTGCTCGCTCGAACACTTTTATTTTTGGCAGTCGAGGGGCGGGGCTTACTGTTTTAATAACCTCAAATGTCATTGGTTACATCCCTTTTCCCGGAAGTCACTTGTGATTGGACGCCTGTGATTGTCAATCAAGAGCGGCAAAGGCACGACCCAAAAGCTGGTTGACCACCGTTAAAAACAAAGAAGAAGACAATCACTTGACTTAAGACATGGCTTCATTAACGGGGCAGATGCATGCGAGTTATCACTTAATTTGTTTTTATTTTATTTATTTATTGTTGTTTATTAATGTGTAATGTGATTTAATGCATTGTTATAGTGATTGCATTCTTGTGTTGTTAAGAGATATTTACAGACTGTAATGACACATTTCCATGGTTATTCGCATTGTAAATCTACCAAAATGTTTACAATTTTCTACATTTTATATTTATAACACTATTATTTGTGTTATTTGTATTAAAATATTTTTTAAAAATTGGAGGAAAATGGGAATGCAAATATATATATGCTGTTGAAAATGAGTAAAAATTACAAAATTACAAAAAACTGCTTGTTAACATCAGGTGTCTTCAATGTTGGCAATAACATATATTTTGTAATTTTTACTCATTTTAAATGGTTAACATTTAAGGAATTAATTTGATTAATTATTACTCAATTCTAATTTGTTAAATTTAATTAATAATATTGCTTGTAATCTGTTGCCGTCATTTTTATTAATTAGATATAAATAAAATCTATGTTTTCATTTTTACAGTGCTTATTGATATAAACACATAATTTATCTTTCATCCAAAGCCCTTGTTAGATTTACAACTATTTAATGGACACTTTTTACATTTCTGAGGTTCTCAGAACCAATATAATTTTGGTTGGGTAAACGCATGGTGAATGGGAGGGAGTATAGTGGTTATGTAGTGGTGAACTACAGCATATATTTGCATTCCCATTTTCCTCCAATTTTAAAAAAAAATATTTTAATACAAATAATAGTGTTATAAATATAAAATGTAGAAAATTGTAAACATTTTGGTAGATTTACAATGCGAATAACCATGGAAATGTGTCATTACAGTCTGTAAATATCTCTTAACAACACAAGAATGCAATCACTACCCCTAAGACTAGTGTAGTTTCTGGTAAGAATCTATTCTATATTAACAATGCATTAAATCACATTACACATTAATAAACAACAATAAATAAATAAAATAAAAACAAATTAAGTGATAACTCGCATGCATCTGCTCCGTTAATGAAGCCATGTCTTAAGTCAAGTGATTGTCTTCTTCTTTGTTTTTAACGGTGGTCAACCAGCTTTTGGGTCGTGCCTTTGCCGCTCTTGATTGACAATCACAGGCGTCCAATCACAAGTGACTTCCGGGAAAAGGGATGTAACCAATGACATTTGAGGTTATTAAAACAGTAAGCCCCGCCCCTCGACTGCCAAAAATAAAAGTGTTCGAGCGAGCAAAAGCAGCAGGCGAGAGCAGATCGAGCGCGAGAGCGTGGGGAATGATCATGCGCGCGCGATGGCTTGTATTGCGTGCAAAGGAGATGTCTGCGTGCGCGCGAGGGCTTGAATTGCGTGCAGAGGAGATGTCTGCGCGCGCGCATGGCTTGAATGAGCTCGCGAGTTCCCGTTTCCTCGCGTGTAGATCTGTTATTCGCTCGCGAAAGTCATTTACCGCGCGCGCCAGCATCAGCTGTGCGCTCGTTTATTATTGTCATTGATTTGCCGCCATAATAGTTCTCCCAATATTCATGGATAGATGCAGTTTTATGTCAGGTCAAGTCACCTTCATTTATCCCTCATCTATACAGCGCTTTACCAATATAAAGTTTCCCAGCAGCTTTACAGAGATCACAGGAGATTACAGTAACAGTGTTCAGCTTTACAGCAGATCTAGAATACAGTTATTGTCCAGATAAACTTAGTTTTGATTGATTCACTTCCGTCGCAAAGATCATTAGTTATTAACTTATTAACTAACACGACACCGTTCTAACAGAAAACCCTTATCCGGCCGCTGATCTGTACAAAACAGTGCCTGGTGTCTCGAGAACGCAAACCATGAAATAATTTCCAAGGTAAAAGCCTTGAAATATTTATAAGACAGAATGTATCGCTTCCGCATAACCACGTGAACCGGAATTATCCCGACAGCATTTTATCTGTACAGAGGTGTAAGGCTGGAGAAACTGGTTGGAGAGATAGACTGGTCTACGAAACAAAGGACCTTGCTGGAAATGAACATCTGACCTCCCCCATACAGTCTCACTCCCTCTCACCCCTAAAGACTCACACAAGAATATATGTGTGGTTTAATATGAATGATTATTATGTTTAGTATCATTTAAAATGTCTCAGAGTGAGTGGTACAAATGTCTCATTTCCAACTTAGTTAAACAAAAATAAATCAGGTTTTGAGAAGTTTAGAGAAACTGGCACACAAAGGAAGGTTGTCTCTGGGCTAATGGTCTCCTACCCTCAAAAGGTGTCGACTCTGAATGTAAACTCCCATTGTTAACATATGAAAGAGGTTTTGACTATTTACTGGAGTGCAGTGGAGGGATCGGGGCTCTTCTGTATCCAGACTGGCCCGTGATGGCTGGGAGTGACCGAGACTTCCAGCCTCATGTATTTATTCAGGTTGAGTTCTTTTTATTCATGCTTTATATTGATTATCTTTGAATTGATTATACAATTGACCTGATACCTGATTTAATAAATTGTTACATTTGATTATTCAAACTGATTTTGACCTTGTTCATTTAATAAGTCTAAAAGTAATAATCAAACATTCGCTCACTTTTAGTGATGCATAGATATTATTAAAACCTTTCATTTATGGAGTCAGATGAAATAACGAGTAAATACATATGAGAAATGTATTGCATTTAACCAAATTACTTTGAGATGCTGGAAAGACGGAACGCGCAAGAAACCTTCCCGTGCTATTGGAAACCCTCATTGGACCATTATAGCGCGGCTTACAGAGGTAAAGGGAAGGAGACTAGTGGACACTTCAGGACTGCGTTATCGTCGTGTCCAGGCGCAGGTCCTGTGTGTGTGTGTGTGTGTGTGTGTGTATGTGTATGTGTGTGTGTGTGTGTGTGTGTGTGTGTGTGTGTGTGTGTGTGTGTGTGTCCAGGCGCAGGTCCTTAATCAGATCTGGATCCGGCTGACTGCCGTAAACCTCGGGATAAACTGAGAGACTCATATTAGCGTAGACGCCATTCTTCTTATGATGTAACGAGTACATCAGGATTTACGGGAAGTGTTCAGAGTGTGTCTGCTTCCCGGACAATGTTAGGAAGACTGTTCCAGAGTTTTGGTGCTAAGAACTCGAGCGGCTGCGTTTTGAACTCGCTGTAGTTTGTTTATTAAGCGTGCAGGGCAACCACCCAGTAGAGCATTACAATAATCTAGCCTTGAGCTCATGAACGCATCAACTAACTGTTCTGCATTTGTCAATGAGAGCATATGGCGTAATTTAGATATATTTTTAAGATGGAAAAATGCGGTTTTACAGATACTAGACACGTGACTTTCAGTGACTTTATAATGGACAGATGCACTTTTATGATGCATAGATATTGACTTCAAAACAGAAACTGCCATTATAAAGCTGTGAAGTGAACGGTCCCTGTTAAGGAATAGTGCTGGTCTTGCACGCGCTGTGATGCGACACACATTATGTAATCAGGTTGAAAGGTCATGTGTGATGTAGACGGAAGAACCAATCGAGTGTTTACAAAGAGAATGTGCAAAGACTGAGTCAAATGCCAACTACCATACAAATGTAAAACAACGATGTTGGATGATTTAAAGGTTGGAGGAGAAAATTAGTTTCCCGCTAGCGTCACGCTTGAGCCTTTCGTAATGTGTGGCGATCTCAGTGACGGTGCAAGATCAGCATTAGTGGTTAAAAGTATATAAATGTGTATTTTGTTATAAAATGGCCGCTGGTTTGTCTAGATGAGACTCTTATTCCTCGGCTGGATCGAGAGAGACTTTGAAGCTGAAACTCACATCTGGACCTTCGACCCGCTGGACCATTGAAGTCACTATATGGAGAACATCTGGAGTGTGTTCCTCACAAACCTGCATTTCTGTTCCACTGAAGAGAGAAAGACGTGAACATCTTGGATGACGTGCGGGAGAGTAAACTATCAGGACATTTTAATTCTAAAGTGAACTCCTTTAAAACTCCACATGAACCCACTGCAATCCCATCAGTCCTGGTGAACCGTGAAGCTCTGACACGTTCCTCCATGATAGAAGACTTCGAGCACAGAGCGTCGAGGCCCTCTGCTGGTCAGAATGATGAACAATTAATGCTAGTGACAGCTTTGGTAGTAATAAGTTAGAGGTTGAAAGAGTCATGTCTCTGAAGTCCTCAAGGGCCAAGAATATTTATGGTATGGACACACTTTTACTGGAACAAATGAGTTCTTCAATAGTTAACCCTCTAACACATATCACTAATAATAGTTCATTAGATCACAAGATATTCCCTAATTCTTGGCCAAACAAATTATTGATCATCTTAATAATAGTTCTTTTCAATTACATCCGATGCAGTTTTAGGGTAAACACTCAACAGAAACTGCCACATGTTGCTTTATAGAAGAGGTGAAAGCATTAATGGATAAAGTGGAGTTGTAGGGGCCGTATCTCTTGATTTACAGAAAGCATTTGATACTCTAAACCATAATCATCTTTTGCAGAAACTACTTAATTTGTAATTTTTCAATAGATTTTGTAAATTTGATTAAATCTTACCTTTCTTCCCGTTCTCAATTAGTAAAAATTCATAATTTTAAATCTAATTTATTATGTCTATCAACTGGTGTTCCACACGGGTCCATACGGATAACACACTGTCAGACGTGCTCATCCACCGATGAGTCTCGCCACTGTTGAGCAGACACGGCTGATCCGGCAGTACTACAGTTAGCCGGAATAAATGTGAGAGAGATTTATGCCTATTTCTTCTCATCTTCATGGAGACCTCAATGATCTCCCTCAGGTGGTAATATTTGTCCTTGTAATCATGTATAGTTTTCAAAAGTATGAACTGCTGCGTCTGTGTAGATGAGAGAAGCTAAGTGTGTGTGTGTGCACACGCTACATTACGGCCAATCACGCGCCCTTAAAACAGCCTCTGAATAACACACTGGGCCGTATCTTGCACCCAGCGCAATTGACTTTGAACACCGACGCATGTATCATTCCTATTCTGCACCCGCACACAGCAACTCTTCCCTCCACAGACGCACGTCGGTAAACTAGGGAATGAACTTGCGCTCGGGGGGGCGGTTCAGTGTAAAGAGGAGTGTGTTCCGGCGCAAACGTTCCCTGGTGATATTCTGCAGTTCCAGAAAACAACTCCGCCACTGACCAGAAACCCAGTCTAAAGACAGCGGCGCCGCGCGTTAGTCATATGCTATTTTAAGGGCGCGTGCTTGGCCATTATGTAGCGTGTGAACAACACACACACTTTGATTCTCTAATATAAACAGACGCAGCAGTTTTCATTTTTACAAATCATACATTATTACAAGGAACAATATTAACACACGAGGGAAATCATTGTTGTGTCCGTGAAGATGTGAAAAAATACTCATAAATCTAGATTACATATTTACCCAAATTATTATACGCCTGTTTAACCGAAGCTAATGTGTGTGTGTTTCTCCATCATCCCCAATGTCACTTCTCTGTGTTTTACGGCCCTGACGAGAACGCCGGTCTCCTCGGCTGTGAACCGCTCCTGGCGTGCGCCGGCAAACCCGCCGTTATAATAGCGATCCGCCGTTATAATAGCGATCCGCCGTTATAATAGCAATCCGCCGTTATAATAGCGATCCGCCGTTATAATAGCGATCCGCCGTTATAATAGCAATCCGCCGTTATAATAGCAATCCGCCGTTATAATAGCGATCCGCCGTTATAATAGCGATCCGCCGTTATAATAGCGATCCACCGTTATAATAGCGATCCACCGTTATAATAGCAATCCGCCGTTATAATAGCAATCCGCCGTTATAATAGCGATCCGCCGTTATAATAGCGATCCGCCGTTATAATAGCAATCCGCCGTTATAATAGCGATCCGCCGTTATAATAGCGATCCGCCGTTATAATAGCGATCCGCCGTTATAATAGCAATCCGCCGTTATAATAGCGATCCGCCGTTATAATAGCGATCCGCCGTTATAATAGCGATCCGCCGTTATAATAGCGATCCGCCGTTATATTAGCAATCCGCCGTTATAATAGCGATCCGCCGTTATAATAGCGATCCGCCGTTATAATAGCAATCCGCCGTTATAATAGCGATCCGCCGTTATAATAGCGATCCGCCGTTATAATAGCGATCCGCCGTTATAATAGCGATCCGCCGTTATAATAGCGATCCGCCGTTATAATAGCGATCCGCCGTTATAATAGCAATCCGCCGTTATAATAGCAATCCGCCGTTATAATAGCGATCCGCCGTTATAATAGCGATCCGCCGTTATAATAGCGATCCGCCGTTATAATAGCGATCCGCCGTTATATTAGCAATCCGCCGTTATAATAGCGATCCGCCGTTATAATAGCGATCCGCCGTTATAATAGCAATCCGCCGTTATAATAGCAATCCGCCGTTATAATAGCAATCCGCCGTTATAATAGCGATCCGCCGTTATAATAGCGATCCGCCGTTATAATAGCGATCCGCCGTTATAATAGCGATCCGCCGTTATAATAGCGATCCGCCGTTATAATAGCGATCCGCCGTTATAATAGCAATCCGCCGTTATAATAGCAATCCGCCGTTATAATAGCAATCCGCCGTTATAATAGCAATCCGCCGTTATAATAGCAATCCGCCGTTATAATAGCAATCCGCCGTTATAATAGCGATCCGCCGTTATAATAGCAATCCGCCGTTATAATAGCGATCCGCCGTTATAATAGCGATCTGCCGTTATAATAGTAATCCACCGTTATAATAGCGATCCGCCGTTATAATAGCGATCCGCCGTTATAATAGCAATCCACCGTTATAATAGCAATCCGCCGTTATAATAGCGATCCGCCGTTATAATAGCAATCCGCCGTTATAATAGCGATCCGCCGTTATAATAGCAATCCGCCGTTATAATAGCGATCCACCGTTATAATAGCAATCCGCCGTTATAATAGCGATCTGCCGTTATAATAGCGATCCGCCGTTATAATAGCAATCCACCGTTATAATAGCAATCCGCCGTTATAATAGCGATCCGCCGTTATAATAGCAATCCGCCGTTATAATAGCGATCCGCCGTTATAATAGCAATCCGC
>JARPMJ010003796.1:85000-86544 GCA_033366665.1 Phoxinus dragarum
TTTGAAAAGGAGGAGGGGCCATGCACTATGTCCCGCCTTAGCTTCCTCTTTCAGGGAATTACGCCAGGCCAGACCAAGCTGCGCGATCCAATGCACTCCAGCGGGACTTTAAGCCGTAACCTGCCAGCAGCGTTTAAAAAAGACGTCGACTAGCGTCCAAACACAGCCCTGCCACGCCTGGGACACAGCAAGGCAACGCTACGACTAAACCTACGCCAGAGTTCGACTGCCAGCGAATGCATGACCCGATCGAGTGGATAAAAGCGTCGGCCAGTGTCATGACCCCTCCCGCCTCTCTCTCTCTCTCTCTCTCTCAACACTGAGCGAGTTAGACTGCAGTTCCTCCACTGGCCACTAGAGAGCGGCTGCAGAAGAGACTCAATCCCATAGAGCCGCATGTTAAACTGCCCAACTCTACAGCAGAGAAACACATGTTTACAGTCTGGTGCAGAAAGTGGTTTTGGTCTGTAAAGCTAATCTTGCTCTTCATGACGACTGTGAGCGGGTGAATTTTTTTTATAACTCATCCGTTTAAATTATATTAAGCCTTAATGATCTGCATAATTAAGGGCGTGGCCACTTGATTGACAGGTGCATTGCCTCTGATGTCACTACTAGCCGTTTGTCTGCTAGCGTTAGCGTCACGTCACCTCAGCTAATCCGCCTCGCTGCACATTGTCGTTTATCCGGGAGTGACGCGCGGGCCAAGATGGCGACGGCCGGCTCCGCCCACTGTGGGCTTCAGAAACACTACGGGTGACGTCACGCTCACTACACACATATTTTGAAAACAGTTCTGACATGCGTGCAATCCTGCGTACCTGTGGCCTCCACCATGCCCTCCAGGATCACCACGATCTCCAGCTCCTCGTGGGCCCAGGTGTTGTTTGGAGATGTCCCAGAACGGGCTGTGCTGGTTGATCTCGTGGCAGATGATGAGCGGAGACACCAGGAACAGCCGGTCGTCCTCCCGTGTCGTAGCCCACGTTCATGTCCGTCTGGTTGAGAGGGATGAACTCTCCCTCTTTGGTCTGCTTGGACTTGATGGCTTGGCCCGGATGGAGGCCTCCACGATGTGCGAGTTACGCAGGTCTCCGACGCGGAACATCAGGCAGAGCCGGCCGTCGCGGATGGAGATCACGGCGTGCGTGGAGAACACTAGCGTCTCGGCGCGCTTCTTCGGCTGCGAGATCTTCACGAACATGCAGCCCACCATGAAGGCGTTGACGATGGAGCCGAGCACCGACTGCACCAGCAGGAGCAAGATCCCCTCGGGACACTGATCGGTGATCACTCGATAGCCGTAGCCGATGGTGGTCTCCGTCTCGATGGAGAACAGGAACGCGGACACGAAGCCGTTGAGGTTATTAACGCACGGGCGTCCACTGGTTGTCCCCGATGTGCTCCAGGTCTCCGCGTATGTACGCGATCAGCCCACCACATGAAGCCGAAGAAACAGCCAGGTCACGGTGTACACCAGCACGAAGATGAACAGGTTGAACCTCCACTTGAGGTCCACTAGCGTGGTGAAGATGTCCGTCAGG
>JARPMJ010003797.1:0-86508 GCA_033366665.1 Phoxinus dragarum
GACTTGGAAGCAGCTCTTGCCAATCTCAGAGCTTCAATTACTGAGAGCAGAGCAGTCTCAGTTGAGTGTCCGCTTTTGAAGCCAGACTGATTGCTGTCCAAGAGGTTGTTCTGCGTAAGAAAGGAGGAGATCTGGTTGAAAACAACTCGTTCAAGTGTTTTTGCGACGAAAGGAAGAAGAGATACCGGTCTGTAATTCTCTAGATGTGCTGGATTTAGAGTGGGTTTCTTAAGCAGTGGGGTTACCCGAGCCTGCTTGAATGCTGTGGGAAATGTACCAGTGTGAAGAGAGGTGTTTATGATGTGTGTGAGTGTGGGTATAACAGAGGAAGAAATAGCTTGAAGTAGGTTAGTGGGAATGGGATCAAGCGGACAGGTAGTAGGGCGATTGGAAAGAAGGAGTTTGGAGACTTCTGTCTCTGAAAGCAAGGAGAAGGAAGGTAGAATGTGTGTGTTAGCTGGTAAAATGTGTGTGTTGGTTTGTGGATTGGTAAATTGGCCGCTGATGGTGGTAGTTTTGTTTATGAAGAATGAGGCAAAATTATCAGCTGTTTGGGTAGATGAAGGAGGAGGAGGAGGAGGGTTAAGAAGGGAGGAGAAGGTTTTGAAAAGCATGCGAGAGTCAGAAGAATTGTTAATTTTGTTGTGATAGTGAGTAATTTTAGCAGTAGATATGTTAGCTGAGAAGGAAGAGAGGAGGGATTGATAAAGATCAAGGTCAGAATGATCTTTGGATTTGCGCCACTTCCTCTCTGCACCCCTGAGTTTAGCACGATGTTCACGGAGAACATCAGATAACCAGGGGGCAGAGGGAGTTGCGCGGGCTGGCCTGAAGGAAAGGGGGCAGAAGTTGTCCAAGCAGGATGTTAGAGTGGAGAAAAGAGTATCAGTGGCACTGTTAGTATCTAGTGCTGAGAGCTGGTCTGGTGGAGGAAGTGTGGATGAGACCAAAGAGGATAGGCGAGAGGGTGAGAGTGAGCGTAGGTTCCGCCGAAAGGTGACCTGTGGAGGAGTGCGTGTTGTATTCTGGGGCAGGTTGAGGTTGAGAGTGAGGAGGAAGTGATCTGAGGTGTGCAGTGGAGTGACAAGAGTATGGTCAGTGGAGCAGTAGCGTGTGTAAATAAGGTCCAATTTGTTACCTGATTTGTGAGTAGCCGCAGTCGATACTCGTTTGAGGTCGAATGAGGCAAGCAGAGTGTGGAAATCAGTAGCTTGAGGTTTTTCAAGGTGGATGTTGAAGTCTCCAAGAACTATGAGAGGAGTGCCATCCTCAGGGAAGGAAGAGAGTAGCACATCAAGCTCCTCTAAGAAACTGCCAAGCTGACCTGGGGGACGATATACAACTACACAATGGATTTTAATAGGACTAGTGATGGTAATAGAATGTGATTCAAATGAGTTGTTGTTACACGGAGGTGGTAAATGAGTAAATTTCCAATCGTTTGAGATGAGCAGACCGGTACCTCAACCCCTTCCAGTCAGACGAGGGGTGTGTGAGAAAGTGAAGTTAGTGGAGAGCGCAGCTGGTGTGGCTGTGTTGTTAGGATTGCGCCGCCTCCGACGTGTGACATAGGATTTACGATGTTAGTAATAGTAGTGATTATGAAACACATGGTGTAAGAGCTCACAAACAGAAAGATCAGTTGACAGTTGAGTAGAAAACGAAATGACAATAAAAGATATAACAGAGATAGAAATTACTACTCAAGTGCCTTGTCGGTGTCCTTGCTCGGTGGAGTCGCACAGGTAGAGTCGTTAGTCTTTACACTCTTCGGTCTTCACACGATGAGGGCTTCACGCCGCCGCGAACGCTGCCGCGGTGCACTAACCTATTTATACACGCCTATTATCTCGTTGTTGAGTACTGCAGGCCACGCCCTCGCCACGCGAAACTCAAGTCACGACACAAACAAACAAAGGCCGCGCGTGCGTTTTACCAGAGTAAAACACAATGAACAAAACAAAGTATCCTAGCAACAAATAACTGCGCTGAAATCTACTGACAAAAGTAAACACTCACAGACTGACGCTCTCTTCTGCTGTCCAATATAGCTTCTTCTGATAAGTGCTCTAGGTTGGTAGCTTAAATACTTTACCTAGCTTTGGCCACGCCCTCGCCACGCGAAACTCAAGTCACGACACAAACAAACAAAGGCCGCGCGTGCGTTTTACCAGAGTAAAACACAATAAACAAAACAAAGTATCCTAGCAACAAATAACTGCGCTGAAATCTACTGACAAAAGTAAACACTCACAGACTGACGCTCTCTTCTGCTGTCCAATATAGCTTCTTCTCTAAGCTAGTATCTAGTATCATTTGGGAAACCGATTGCTTCAAACAGTTCAAGTTTAAAAACTAGTATTTATACTGATAGTACTGTGAACTTACTTTGAGTCCACTGAAAATGAATATCTCTTAATATAATACTGCAAACATCTAATGTGTAATCGTGAATGAATTACAAACATGACATTAACTAGAATCTTTGCAATTCGCATTTAGCGAACAGTAGCACACATGTATGTGCTAAAGTATTTAGCAATGAGATTGTCACTGCATCAGCAACTACAGTTACTGCTTTTAAATAAAGCAACGGGTAGCATAAAATCAGTGTTTTTCTGCTCATCTTTGACTGAAGCACAGGCTCTACTCTCCAGCACAATGGTGACCCACAAAACTCATTAATTAAACTAAAAGATCTCTCCTGTATCATCTTGTGCAAAACACATAAAACACTTCAGTTTAATATTTACTCTCTTTATCAGTTATTGACTTCACATAACTTTTTTTCTATGAACTTTTACTAATATTTCAGTGAAATTAACTTCTTTTGTATAGTAAATCTGACTGTTAAATTTTACAGAATATTACTGTTTTTCCTTGATTTTACGGTAATCTACTGGCAGCTGGGTTGCCAGTAAAATGCTGTTTTTCTACAGTTTTATACCGTAAATTAATTGACAGTTGATTACCGTTAAATTACACTTCACTCTGTTCTTTTTTTATTGACACATTTAACCCTTTAAACCCCACTGCAAAATCTTCAGTTTTAAATGAACACTTGTGTGTCCACACTACAGGGTGTTGGAGTAACACTGAAGCAGTGTTGAAGTTAATTATATAATTCAGTGATTAATTAACTGATGATTGAGCATTAGTGATGAACACCTGACAAGGACAGAGGAACAACAAGAAGATAAAAAAGCGAAACACAAGAACTACAACTTACTTCAGACACAGAAGACATTAAATCTCTGAAGATCTCAGCAGAGAAGGATTAAAAGGATTAAACTCTAAAAATAGCATTACCAGCTTCACTTATTATTAACCAGATTGACTTAATTCATGTTTTCATACGTCTACTGAAATTCCTATTGAGAATTAACAGAGGTTTAGATGTTGTTTTGTTTCATTTGACATTACCATCATGGAGATCAGTGTTTGCTTTAGTTGGGCTCCTGACCCTTGACTTTTTATCATAAGTTTTTATTTGGCTGCTTTAACTGTGTATGTATAAGACTCATTTGTTGTGGCAGAAGCAAAGCCAACAAAAAAAGATCAGGGTTTGCTGCTTGAATATTATGTCATCACATAATGTTTGTGTCACTGATCTCAATCAGTTGCCAATCACTTATCAAAAATGTTTCTTTTTTAATACAGCTTAATTTAATTTTACTTCATTGTGAAACTACTGCAGAAGACCAAGCAGTGCTACGCTATCGGTTGTGAAAGATTTTTAAACTCATCATTCATTAAAAAATGTTGAACTATTTTTTTCAGTTAGACACAAACAGAATTCAAGAATCAGCCAATGAATCTCAACAATGGTGGCAATCAACAAAAAAGAAAAACATAAAATCTGAACATCACAGAATATGCTACTAAAAGTCAACACAAAATCAACAGCAAAAATAAAAGCAAAAAGTACAAATTAAAGAAAATAACCAGACAATTCAGCTGCATAATTTATTCATGCTGCAATGCATGCTGGGAGTCATGGCTGATTTTTTTGTACTATGCTGGTACCCAACATGCATTGCAGCATAAAACATATGTTTATCATCATTGTTGAGATTCATACTCTGATTCTTGATGTCTGTGTGTGTGTATGGCTGATCTGGAAATTCAAGTTCTTAGTATAAACTTTTTAAAATCCTTCATATTTTCTAAATGGCAAATTTCTGAATTATCTCATTCTATAAAATTACAATAACACCAAAATAAAACTATAATTCTTCAATAATAACATTATACAACATATGAGATCAGTGAATTGGGCCACTATATGATGATTGAGACCATTATCAAACAGCCATAGTCATCTGATCCTGATTTCTTTCAGCTTTTGTGTCATAGCAAATGTATTTTTCAGACACAGTTACCACAGCCAAAGAAAAACTAACGTTTAAAGCTCAATGGTCAAGAGCCCAACTAAAGCAAATACTGATCACCATCATGGTAACATCAAATGAAAATAAAATGACATCTAAACCTCTGCCACCTTTCAATAAGTCCTGTAGATGTAAATAAAGTCGGATAAGTAATAAGTGAATCTGGTAATGCTTTTTGTGGAGTTGTTTAATTCTCCTCTGCTAAGATTTTTTGCTAAGATTTCATTTATTTTATCTTGATTTCATCCTTTTTCTGTTCCTCTTTTTCCTCTTTCCTTCAGTGATTCTGATAGTTAACAGCAGGTGTTCCTCAGTATCTCAATTAACTATGAAATTATTCACTCAGTCAAGTGGACTGTATTAGTGAACTAGGCAATAGTGAATGAGGGTATAGGGTGTGATTTTGAACATAGCCTCTGAGTGTCGACTTTGAGCGCTGTTAATTCACAGTATATTCCTGTAGGCTAGTTTCTCGAAAACGACAAATATCACCCAGAATGCATTTTTTTTACGGTATATTACTGTTTTAATGAAAAACAGTATGTTACTGTAAAATTTGGCCGTTTTTTTACAGCAATTTTTTACAGTTTTTTTACAATTTTTTTACATCTACAGTACCATGCAAGGTACCATGGTAATATCTGAGGTACCATACACTATGTACCATGGTTATATGTAAGGTACCATGGTACTACTATGGTATACCATGGTATGTACAATGGTTTATCATGGTACATTTTCTTAAGGGAATTGCCACTCTAAGATGTTGTTATTCACACTGGTTTTTGCATTTAAATTTGTCCAGCTGGAACTTTTATTTGTCATGAGCTCTATATTTTAAGATATACTAGAAAAAATACGATTCATCAACAAAAGCTCTGTTTTTGCTCAGCAAATTTGTTTTCCTTTCAAGTACACTGTTAGCCCTTACTGTAGAAAAATACCAAATTATTACAATATCATACCATTTTCCATTAAAACAGTAATATACTCATTCACTATTCCCTACACTAGTTCACTAATATAGTCCACTTGAATGAAAAGAAGTGAGTGAATTGAGACACTGATGAACACCTGATAAGCAGAATCACTGAAGGACAGAGAAACAAGAACAGAAAAAAAGAGAAACACAAGAACTACAACTGACTTCCAGCCACACTGAGTGTGAAACCAGTTTAACATTATTTATTTCATACATGTACAAAAGTTATTGTTGAGAATGAACAGGGATTTAGTTAATAATAAAGTTTGTTGTCACCATGATGGAGATCAGTATTTGCTTTAGTTGGTCTCTTGTACCTTGACTTAATACATTTCTTCCATCTCTCTCTCTCTGGCTGCTGTGACAGTGAGTTTATAAAGCACATTTGTTACGGCAAGGAAAAGTCAAGAGGAAGTTGATCAGGTGGTTTTGGTTTTGTGATGGTGTCATAATCATCAGTGAATGAGTTTCTGTTGTTTTTTTTTGTATGTAAGCTGTGAGTTTATGGGTATAAAACCATATATCTGATAATCTACAGCATGGAATCTAGCAATATTTCTGTAATCAGGTCTTCTGAAGAATATTGAAATCATATAGCGCATTAAAATTGTTTAAACTCCTCAGGCACACACAGACATCAGCAATCAGTGTATGAATCTCAACAATGGTGACGATCAAAAGTGTCGCAATGCATGCTGGGTACCAAGATAGTATAAAACTCCCAGCATGCAATGCTGCATGAATAATAATTTAATTACCATTGTTGAGATGCATGTTCTAATTTGTGATATTTCTGTGTTGCTACAAGACAGTGTAGTTCTGTTATTTTTGGTTATGCATGTGTTAAAAAAATATAGTCGTTGCTGTGGTATATAGTTGTGATAATGTAACACTTTTGATTGAGAATAACAATCTGAATGAGTTAGAATCAACTTCTTAGTGAATGGACAGGCTATAAACTGTTTTTGTCATCATAGTGAATATAACCGCAACCATTCACAAATTATGTGTGTGCACAAGTGTGACATGGAAAAACAGAGCTCAAGAAACAAGATTATAAACCATATGTTCTATCATCAGCAACCCAACTAAAGGCGGGCGTACACTGTGCGATTTTTGCTGTTTTTACGAGCTCGCAGATGATTTTTTCACTCGGGACAAATCGAGTGGAAATCGGTGATGCTCGCATGGTCGAGGCTCGCAGCGTGTGAGAGGAATTACGAGCCGAGCCGAGCACGTTACGAGCACCTCTCGACCTCCCGATCATTTTTAAACATGTTTAAAAAATTCGGGGAGTCGGCCCGATTTTCACCAGCGTATAGGCTATCCCCTATTGCCAAATCATACACAGGCTAGATCGATGGGGCTGTAGTGGCAGCAACCACACAGCGTGCGCATACACTGTCACACACTCTCTCTCTCTCTCTCTCTCTCTCTCTTGTTTTTTTATGTTGAACAGAATGGCTACTGTTATCTGCTTTTCAACAAATCATTTTCACGCACATTTCTGTAATTTTTCTATCTGAAGCTATTGCCTGCAACATTGAAAGCTCCGGTCTCTGTGTTTAGCGCAAATGCTCACGTGATTGCCGCCGGCTCGGGATAAAATTTGTGCAGGACAGTCGTGCCATGTACCAGCTGCTTTGACGCGATTATCAGTTTAACTGACTCGTAATGTGTGCAATATCTCACGACCTCCCGAGTGTCCGAACTCGCACCGTGTACGCCCGCCTTAAAGCAAACATTGGTCTCTATAGGTCAGGGTATCTCTGGATAATCCGTAATTCGTTTGTAATTATGAAACGAAAATACCGTTTTTCTGTTTTTTGTTTCAAAACGAAAAACCAAATAACCGTTTTTGGTGTCAGAATCAAAAAATGAAAAACCAATTAAAAACGGGCCGTTTTTCGTTTTTGGCGATCATCTTATCGTTATTCCTTTTTGAACAAAGAATGAAGATAGTCTTTGAACTTCAGTCAATTCGTTTTTCGTTTATAAACCAAAAACGGAGGTCACGTGGTGGATAATCCGTAATTCGTTTTTCTGTTTCAAAACGAAAAACCAAATAACGGTTTTTGGTGTCAGAATCAAAAAACGAAAAACCAATTAGAAACGGTACGGTTTTCGTTTTTGGCGTTCATTTTATTGTTATTCCTTTTTGAACAAAGAATGAACGAAAAACGGAAGTCACGTGGTCTATTCCTTTTTTGGAAGCGAAAGTAGGCTAACCCTTTCAAAATAAAAGTAACTAGCTATAGTTAGCGAGGTGATTGTAGACTAAAACTGAACTATTATAACGTTTTTTTTAGGACAACTAAAGTAGCACTGGGTGTGAAAAAAAACACTTTAGTTAACTGAAATAAAAATTAAAACTAATAAAATAATAACTCTGGCTGTTAGGGAGAATTAAACATTTGTAAGACCATTGGTGACCTGTAACTTCAGATTAAGACAAGTGAACTCATTTTATATGTATCTTAGGATAGCAGGTAGCCTATTTATTTATAAGTTTCTATTATTTAATTCACATTTTAGTTTTGTAACATATTTATAGCCCTTCTTGCTATGTGGAAGCTCAACCAGCAGGTCCCCCTTCTGTGCACCGACTCTTTCTGTGGCGACAACAGGCAACAAGGGTTTGACCTTTTGACTTGTGTTTTTATCAAAGAGAAGGCAAACACTGCTACCAACAGAAGCTAATCATTGAGTTTGAAGGGTGTGCAGAACTTCACCTGCCTTCCAGCTCCTCTTTCTATGGCACTAAAGCTGCTAAAAACTCTCAGCATCCATCTACTGTTACCCATTTCTGTGTCAAAAAACAAAACTCTTCCAAAACAAATCTATAAAGTTGTATAGCCTACTTTTTATTTTCCTTTGCATTTTTCTCCAGTGTAATATACTTATTATGTTAGTAAAGTACACTGTTAGACCTTACCGGGGTTTTTTACAGTAAAATACTGGCAACACTGTTTCCAGTAATTTACTGTTATTTGCATAGTTATTTACTGTATTATACAGTTTGTTACTGTAAAATGCACTAAATTAAACTTAAAACTAATTTCACTTGCAGAAACCGACTGCCTTAAATTGACCAACTGTCATTTAAATGTATTAACTAAAATGTGTAATGCATTAATAATGTGAGAAAAGAGTTAAGAACTTCCATTAGAAACCATTAAAAAACTTAGGTACATAAAAAGATTTCCACTGAACCAGCAATTACATTCTGTTAAATAAAGCAACATGCAGCGTATCATCGATGTTTCTAGATCTTCTGCTGGACTGAAGCACAGGCTCTACTCTTCAGCACAACGGTGACCCAAAAAACTACATTTTACAGTAAACTACTGGTAACAGTGTTGCCAGTATAAACCTGTTTTATAACTTACAGTTTATTACTGTTAAAATACATTTTGTGGGTGTGTCTTTTTATCTTACACCGTTAACCCTTTCAACCCCACAGGAACATCCGCACTACAAAGAGTAAAAAGTAACATTGACGCAGTGTTGCGGTGAGATAATAAAGTGAACATGTAAGTGATTGTTGAGCATTAGTGATGAACACCTGCTGTTAACAAGCAGAATCACTGAAGGAAAGAGGAACACAAGAACAGAAAATAGAGAAACACAAGAACTACAACTGACTTCCAGCCATAACACATTATTACACGTATTATTAACCAGTTTGACTTTATTTCTGTCATACATCTATTGAGATAGTTATTGAGTTATATAACAGTAGTTATTGAGATGTTAAATTGAAAATATTTGATTTGAAGTTACCATTATATAGATCAGTGTTTGCTTTAGTTGGGTCGCTGATGCCAACACATGATTTTTCTCTTGCTGCTTGAGCTGTGTTTTTGCAAGTCACACTTGTGCACACACACAGTTTGTGAAAGATTGTGATTATATTCACTATCATGACAAAGTCATTATGTTGCCTGTCCATTCATTAAGGAGTTAATTCTCACTCATTCAGAGTTTAATTTTCAATCAAAAGTGTTACGTTACCACCACTGTGAAACAACAGCAACAATGACTAATTTATTTGTAACACATGCATAACCAAAAATAAAAGAGCTACACTGTCTTGTAGAAACACAGAAATATCACAAATTAGAACATGCATCTCAACAATGGTAGGAATATATATATTTCTAATTATTATTCATGCAGCAGAGCATGCTGGGAGTTTTATACTATCCTGGTACCCAGCATGCATTGCGACATGAAACTTTTGATCATCACCATTGTTGAGATTCATATGATGATTGTTGATGTCTGTGTGTGTCAGAGTCAAGCAGGAGTTAATACAATTTTAATGCACTATATGATTTCAAAAATTTTCATTTGACCTGATTTCAGAAATATTGCTGTATGTCATGTTGTAGATTATCAGATATAAAGTATTAAATTAAATATTAAAAAGTAACAAATCATGTCTGATTTTTTTGATGAAACCAAAAACTCCTGATCAACTTCCCCTTGACTTTTCTTGCTGTAACAAATGTGCTTTATACACTCACTGTTACAGCAGCCGAAGAGAGATGAATGAACTAAGTCTATAAGTTAAGGTACAAGAGACCAACTAAAGCAAATACTGATCTCCATCATGGTGACAACAAACTTTATTATTAACTAAATCCCTGTTCATTCTCAACAAGAACTTGAAATAAATAATGTTAAACTGGTTTCACACTCAGTGTGGCTGGAAGTCAGTTGTAGTTCTTGTGTTTCTCTTTTTTCTGTTCTTGTTTCTCTGTCCTTCAGTGATTCTGCTTATCAGGAGTTCATCGGTGTCTCAATTCACTCACTTCTTTTCATTCAAGTGGACTATATTAGTGAACTAGTGTAGGGAATAGTGAATGAGGGTATAGGGTGTGATTGGGAAAACAGACTCTGAGTGTCGACTTTGAGCGCTGTTAATTCACAGTATATTCCTGTAGGTATATTCCAGTATATTACTGTTTTAATGGAAAATGGTATGATATTGTAAGAATGTGGGCTTTTTCTACAGTAAGGGCTAACAGTGTAGATGAAATATTTTTTTATGCAGCTTGTAGTTCTCATTAGTTATGTAGACCTACCGGTACTTGTGTGTGAAACCTAGCCTTACTCAGTCAAAAATTATCTCTAGCTCTGGGACTTTCAGATCTTTTAGTGCTCTTTTGGGTTTAGTTCTGTTTGATGAACCACCAGGGAAAGGCAGTGCTCTGTACTCTTGGTACTTGTGTAAAGTAAAATAAAAGTGAAGTTAAATCATTTAGTTTTTCTCCCTGGTACTCGTGTCAGGGCCTCCCAGCCAGAGTTTCCCCAATACCTGGAGGAACAATACCTGTGCACTGTGTGCAGGGTTTAAGGACTGATGTTAGTAGCCAGACTGGCCCCATGCAGTCACCTACCATCACTCTCTCTTCAAATAAATGCTGGACTGGCAGGACAAAGCAGCACACCACTCCTTCCTCCGGCACCATAAAAGGGCCTTGTTGTTACTTTCAAATATTTACATCATGGTTTATGGTAAGCCACATCTTTGAATTGTGGCACTACTTTTGTGGAATTGGATGATGTCAACTTATGTCTTTAAATACAAATGCACATCATAATGAACAACGGTACAGTGAAGCAGGGCTCTGCATTGCAACTCTTTCACTTGCATATATGCCCTTAAATGATTAGTGGGTGAGTGAAGACTAAAACCTACTGTAAATGTTATAATGTTAATGTTATATTATACTTTTATACATTTATAGTTCCTCCTCCAGGTTGTGGTTATAGCCTCTGCAGTGGACAGATGTAGATTTAGCCAGAGCCAGGTGCCAATACAGCCTCCTCCTGAGAGCAACACATTCCCCTTGTAGTGTTTTACATAGATAATAAATAATGTTCGCCAATCTTTTTTATATAAAGTGTGGTGTTGGTTGTGCATGTGGCAAAATGGTCTTACAAATGTTTAATTCTCCCTAACAGCCAGAGTTATTATTTTATTAGTTTTAATTTTTATTTCAGTTAACTAAAGTGTTTTTTTTTTTCACACCCAGTGCTAGCCTACTTTAGTTGTCCTAAAAAACGTTATAATAGTTCAATTTTAGTCTACAATCACCTCGCTAACTATAGTTACTTTTATTTTGAAAGGGTTAGCCTACTTTCGCCATAGACTTTCGCTTCCAAAAAAGGAATAGACCACGTGACCTCCGTTTTTCGTTCATTCTTTGTTCAAAAAGGAATAACGATAAAATGATCGCCAAAAACGAAAAACGGCCCGTTTTTAATTGGTTTTTCGTTTTTTGATTTTAACAACAAAAACGGTTATTTGGTTTTTCGTTTTGAAACAAAAAACAGAAAAACGGTATTTTCGTTTTATAATTACAAACGAATTACGGATTATCCAGAGATCCCCTGACCCTCTATAATGGTAACTTCAAATCAAACATTTTCAATTAAACATCTCAAAAACAACTTCAGTAGATGTATGACAGAAATAATGTCATACTGGTTAATAATACTTGTAAAAATGTGTAATGGCTGGAAGTCAGTTGTTGTTCTTGTGTTTTTATATTTTCTGTTCTTGTGTTCCTCTTTCCGTAAATTACTCTTACATTCTACATTTTAATTCAGTTGTAAGTTTTGTATGTGATTTAATTACTCTTTTAGTAATTTTGCTTGTTAACAGCAGGTGTTCATCACTAATAGTCAACAATCACTTACATATTCACTTAATTATCTCACTGCAACACTCTCAATGTTACTTTTTACTCTTTGTAGTGTGGATTTTCCTGTGGGGTTGAAAGGGTTAACAGTGTAAGATAAAAAGACACACCCACGAAAAGTATTTTAACAGTAATAAACTGTAAGTTATAAAACAGGTTTATAGTAAAATGTAGTTTTTTGGGTCACCGTTGTGCTGAAGAGTAGAGCCTGTGCTTCAGTCCAGGAGAAGATCTAGAAACATTGATGATATGCTGCATGTTGCTTTATTTAACAGGCGGTGACTTCAGTGGAAATATTTTTATACTTAAGTTTTTTAGTGGTTTCTAATGAAAGTTCATAAAAACTATTTTCTTGTGTATTTATCTACATACCTTATCCATCTGTACACATGAAGTACACCTAAGTACAATCTTAATACACTTTATTTTACGTAGCTTATCCCTGTGTAATATTATGTAATTTCAATGTAATTAGGAAACTACTACATATATTTATGCTGTGAACTAGTGAGTTAATTCGAACTAAAGTACAGATCTGGATCTCCCGGTTACACTAACAGCTTTGAAACAGACTTTGACCATTACATAGGCGTAACAGTCCATGTTACCCCTGCAGGCTTTTTCACACCTTAGTAACATATTTAAGTACTTTTTGTTACATTGTGTAGTACTAAGTACTTTCTTATATAATTACATTGTACCAAGTCGGTAACACATATGTAACTGACCCAGCTTGTTACATATGTGTAACAGTAGCTGCCTATTACATGTGTGTAATTACAATGTGGAAGTACAGGCTGTTCCATAACTTAATTGCATGTTAAGTACATGTAGTTACATGTTATTACATAATCTACTACTAAGTACTTAATTATGTAATTACTCTGTATCACAGGCACCGTAAAATAAAGTGTTACCAAAAAAGTTATATTAAACAATTGTCAGTGCCAAAAATGCTTTTGTAACTATAAACTTAGACATCAACACTTACCATACAATCCTCAACAGTGGTGACAACAATTATCCATACTGCAGTGCATGCTGGGATTTTTGTCAAATTATGATACCCAGCATGCATTGCAGCATGAAACTTTTTGTTTATTGTCACCATTGTTGAGATTTGTATGCTGATTTTTGCTGTATGTGAGTTCGGTAAAAACTGCAGAATAATATATTGTATGCACTTTACAGTTTTAAAATTCCACATGATGAATAATGGATGTAGTTGCACAGGGTAGACAAGGCAAACCCCTCAAATGTATTAATGACAAAACACAGATTAGTGATTTTACATTCAATAAATTCAGGTTCCAATGACATGCTATGATATTCTGATTTTACTGCTTTTAAAACATTATATATGTTGTTGCAGAATAAAATCTATCACAAAGAGTGGCGGGTCACCAGCCCAACTAAAGCAAACACTGATCTCTATAATGGTGGCATTATATTTTTACCAATAAAATATCAACATTTAAACCTCTGTTAATTCTCAAAAATAACTTCTGTAGAAGCATGGCAGAAATCAAATCAATCTGGTTAGTAATAAGTGACGACGCTGGTAATGCTGTTTGTGGAGTTTGTAGACATCTATGGCTGTGGCTGAAGTCAGTTGTAGTTCTTGTTTTCCTCTTTCCTTCATTGATTCAGGTGTTCATCACTAATGCTCAATCATCTCTTAATTAATCACTTAATTATCTCATTAACTTTAACACTTTTAACACTCTGTAGAATGGGACAATATGTACTTGAGCAATGTTGATTTAACATTGGGGATTTTGTTGTGTACCTGTAACGTTGTATTAATCATGAAGAGCTTGATTAGCTTGTTCAGGTGTGTTTGATTAGGGTTGGAGCTAAACTCTGCAGGAAAGTGGATCTCGCGCTCCAGAGTTGAGGACCCCTGTACTACACAGAGCCGTAGTTAACTGACAAGCTGAGCCATATCGCATTAACCCTCTAGGCGCCACAGTCGAGTTTACTCGACAAGATGCGGCACTCAATAAAACGGCCGATTTTATCAAATAGGGTGTCAAATTTCGTTCGACCTCCCCTCCACTAGATGGCAGACATGTCAGGCTTCATCCCCGACTCAAAAAAACGTCATGCTTCTATATAAAATCTTCGAGCTAGAGCGCATTGAATCAGTGCGAACAAAAGCGGAGATAGTGTGCGAGTGAGCCATTTTATCAGAGCAATATTTTCAACGTCAGCGAGTATTTACATTAGATTATTATTATTATTATTATATTATTATTATATAATGGCATCAAAGCTTACCCGCAATGAAGTGTTGGGTCTTTTATTCGCGGACCCTGATTCTGAAGGGGAATATCTGCCTTCAGAAGATGACGGTGATTCTGAAAGTGAAACTATAGTCCTACACCAAGCACAAATGGTGAATCTTTTGCCCAATCTAGATGGTCCTTTGCCCAATGTCAGTGGTGGGAACAATGTTTCCCGTGGTCGGAGTGTTCATGGCGAGGTTAGCAGGCGTGTTAGTGTTGTGGGGAACGAGGCAGGAGATTTTTACCGCGCTAGCCATTTAGCTTTGTCCTCTGACCATGTGCTTCTCCGCAATCGCGGCGACAGTATTATGGTGGAGACTTTGTCTAATGCCACTGGGTATGTTAGACGAGGTCGAAGTATTCATAGGACAGTTAGGGGGCAACGTGGAGGTAGGGTGGGGAGTCGCAATGACAACGACAGTAGTCCGAGCTGTGCGCACTCGGTAGCAGGAGCAGAGGCGGTGTGACACGGGGCAGAGGGGCTATTATGCATAATCTATCGCAAGCTGATGGGAATGCCGGCTTTGAGTATTTGGCTAATGATGAGGATGAGTACCAAAGTTGGATCATGCCTTTTGATCAGCCAATTGGATATCTGGGGGAAAAAGAACTCACTAATGCCAATTCGCCCCTAGATTTTTTATCACTTTTTCTCTCTGATGATTTCTGGAATTTACTTGTAAATGAGACAAATCGCTACGCCCATCAGTTTTTAGCCTCCCATCAACTCCCTCCACACTCCAGATTTCATCAATGGTCTGACGTAACTGTCAGTGAAATGAAAGCCTTCTTTTCTCTGCATTTGAGTATGGGTCTGGTAGAGAAATCAGAGTTGGAGGATTATTGGGTCGAATATTGGCCAACAGCAACACCTGGATTTGGCAAGGTGATGTCTAGGAATAGATTTGAGATGATTTTGTCTTTCCTTCACTTCACCAATAACGAGGAGTGTGTTGACAGGGGTCAGCCAGGGTATGACAGGCTGTTTAAAATCCACCCAATCATTAATTTGGTCATCCCCCGGTTTTCAGCAGTGTATGCATCAAAGCAGCTGTCATTGGATGAAATGACCATTGCGTTCAAAGGCAAATCAACACTAAAAATGTACAATCCAAACAAACCAGACAAATATGGCTACAAAGTTTTTGCTCTGAGTGAAGCCAAGTCAGGCTATGTGCTACAGTGGTCCATGTACACTGGACAAAGTAGGCCAAATGCAGGTGATTTCGGTGCTGCACACCTTATTGTCTGTGAGCTGATGGCCCCGTACACAGGGAAAGGGCATGAGGTGTACATGGATAGCTATTACACCTCGCCAGCCATAGCAGATGAGCTGGCAAGCAATGATTCGGGTTTGTGTGGGACTGTCAGCAGTAAGAGGAAGGGGATGCCAAAGGGCCTCACTCGTGAACAGTTACCGTTGAGCAAGGGAGATGACCCAGTGTTCATGAGGAAGGGGAAAATGCTAGCTTGTGCATGGCATGATACAAAGCGCCTCACAATGCTCTCTACACTGCATTCCAACACATGTGTCAGAAAGCGCATCAGGGCTAAACACACTGATAGTGGCTACAGGGAGATAAATAGGCCTGTTTGTGTTGATGACTACAATTCATTCATGGGGGGTGTCGACACAGCAGACCAGAGAATGAAGACCTACCTCTTTCCCCATAGGTCAAGGAAATGGTACAACAGGATTTTCAATGCCATTCTCAGTGTAAGCATGGTGAATGCCCACATCATTTACTGCCGCTGCACTGCTGCTCCTCACAAGCCCCTGAAAGTCTTTGTGCAGGATGTCATCACTGCTTTACTGGAAGGCTTTTCCAGGAAAGAGAGCAACAAAGGCCGAAAGTCATCCTCACTGGGAGACTTGCCACAGAGACTCACTGAGCGCCACTTTATCTGCCAGGCTGATGGTTACCCATATTGTGTAGTTTGTTCTGATCGGACCCGCCCTAAAGGCCGCCGTCAGACAAAATACACGTGCAGGCAGTGTGGGTTGGGTCTTTGTGTTGTGCAATGCAATGAGAGGTACCACACCATGAAACACTACAAGAAATGTCACCTGGATGGATAGGGAGTCATTATCTCTACAGCAAAAGGCCTGCTAAATAATTTTTTTTTTTTTTGTCTGCCAGTTATTAGTAATGATTTACACTGTTGATTTATCTATTTCCCTGACCATTTAGTAGTGTACAATATGCGTTCTTTTTTGTGTGTTCATGTCCTTGTGATGTGTGCGTCTTTGTCAGCAAAAAACAAAAAACAAAAACATCAACAAAAACCACAAAAAAAAAAAAAACTAACATTGTCTCTCGTCTTGTCTCGTCATCTCACTCATGATCTGTGCCTTGCCGTGGCGAGTGAGCTTTTGAACTAAACAGGTCTTGTCTACTTGTGTTTGTGTGTCATATGAATAATATATATGTGCCCCATACATGGAATCAGAGTGCCTACTGTATGTAGTAAATGGAAAATCTCTACAGCAAAAGGCCAGCCGCTACATGCATTCGGTTTGTTTCTACCATTTACTAGTAATGATTTACACAGTTTTTTTACTACTTACTATTTACCTGAGCATTCAGTATTGTGCAATATAGCATACAGAAGGTGAGGGACATTTTGGGGGGAAATAAGTGCTGCATTTTATCATTTAAACACGTGACTTTTCATGAAAATTCTATAATCCAAGATGGCCGCCACCCTATGACGTCATAATATGCAAATTAGATGGGAAAATGTAATCCCTACATAAACTTTGGGTCATCCTTAATATTTCTCTAATTTACAGAAAGTCTCTATCTTTTATCACTTTTAAGATATAGCCTTTTGAAATTAAGATGTCAAAATCTAACGTTTTAGGAAAAAACCTCTGGCGCCTAAAGGGTTAATTATCGCAGGCGATACGTCCTCAATAATTATGCGATATTGCTCAGCTTGTCAGTTAACTACGGCTCTGTGTAGTAAATGCCACTACATCTGAAAGCAGGTGATGGTGATTTACTACTAATCAAGGAACCGGCTTTACTGACGAGATGCGCCTAACAATCTCATGCGATATATCGCCCAGCCATAGTATTAACATAATCTTTGTTTCAAAATAATTTAAGCTGAATCACTGAACTCATTTAGAGTCAGTTTCAGTTTTAACTCATTTAGCTGCATAATATTTTTAGCCTTTTCAATGAAATTCAAACAATCAATAAAAATAAAAAAATATATATACATTTTTTTTTTTTAGGCACACACAGACATCAAGATTTAGCGTATGAATCTCAGCAATGGTGACAAACAGATCACTTCCGATCATAAGCTCTTTATTTGTTCATGCAGCAATGCGTGATGGGAGCCATGAATGAGTTTTGATTGGTGCAACCCAGAATGCACTGCAACATGCTTTATAAATGTCACCATTGTTGAGATGCACAGGCTGATTCTTGATGTCTGTGTTTAAAAAAAAGAAAATTATTACTCAATTCTAATTTGTTAAATTTAATTAATAATAATGCTTGTAATCTGTTGCCTCATTTTTATTAATTAGATATAAATAAAATCTATGTTTTAATTTTTACAGTGTAGGAGGCTACGCCTACCGGTTAGAGATGGGATTTATGGCTCTTTGAGGGGATCCGGATCTTGGCGATCCGTTCCTTTCAAAGAGCCGTTCAAAAGAACGGCTCTTTTGGCTCTTTTTAAATATTTAGTCAGTTTTAAGAAGCCAGCGTGGGGGCATCTCAGTTTATCCTGGAAATAATCACTGGGAGGAATGATGAGGTGAGATTTGTAGTCAAATAATTAAAACACCAATATCTGAGTTTGAATTATTCTGAATATTGATTATTACCTCATTTGTCATGTGTGGACTATATTCCATAGGGTTCCACAACATCCCTCTGCTTAGAAAGTAACATCACTATTTTGGATTTACCTTTAGTACAAAGTGTGTGTATGCAAAGCTATGTTGACTTATGTCATTCATATAATACCTACTCACAAATAAACATAAAAAACAAAGCCGGCTGCAATGAATTTCTGTGCAAAACAGCTTTTACTACAAACACTTCCACACAAGAACATTTTGATAAAAAACAAAAAATATTTAAAGTTTTAAATATATAGGCCCTACTGTATAAAATTAGAATAAATAAAATGGAAATGTCTACATACAGTCCACTTTTACTACTATTACTTATAATATTATTAATAATACTATTAATTATAAACTTTGCAAATAGGAGATCACCCGATGATCGATGATGTGACTTATATAGTTATTTTTGTATGATCAACTCCTTAATATTCCTAAATATTCCTTCATTCAAAAACGTAATTTGATTTAAGGATGGAGATTGCACAGGAAAGTAAAGTGAGTGAAAGCAATTGGGACATTGCTTACTTTGTATAATCTTTACTCTTATTGGTGTCGTGCTACAGACCTAATTTAAATATTATGCAGGAAACAGAAATCCGATCGGTTATCCAGATACAGAAGCTACTTAATATGAACAAATGTAAACGCACGGTGTCCTGATTGGCTAATGATCCGATTTGCTTGATCGGATCATGGTGATTGCATGTTAATGCCAAGTGTAAACGCAGCCTTTGTGTGCATCTGTGTGAAACACGCATAGGAAAAAAAGAACGACAGAAAGAACGGCTCCCCTCCCGCCGCGACTCGGCTCCCATCGTTCATGTTTATGAGCCGTTCAAAAGAATCGGTTCGTTCGCGAACGTCACAACTCTACTACCGGTAAGAGATTGCAGTAAACAACAAGGCTATGCTACTAGTGAGTCTCCGTGAGTCTGCCTGGTATTTTGATGTCGCCCAAAATGTCCAGGATTCGGCTTATGCGTTCTACAGTCGCCATTCAGCATGTTTCCTGTGACGAGCAGGAACGAGACTGACGGCCGCGGGGAGAATGACGCACCGGTCTCGTATCTCTCACGGAGGAGCGGGAAATTTCTTAGCAATGTTAAAACGCACATCAACCGATCACTTTTTTAGCGTTCATGTAAACACTACATTCAGATTCACCAATCAGAATGAATTCAGTTAGATTGAAACAAAATGTGAGCATGTAAACAATGAATGCGACTGCAGAACGCAAAAGCCGAATCCCGGACATTTTGGACGATCTCGATGGCCGGACATGTCTTCATGCATTAAGAGTTGTCTGTCTGCAAATATGGAATTTAATTATAAAAAACACTGGACCGACGACGAGGTTCAGGCTTTATTACGCGTATTTGTGTAACAGGACATTTTCTGCGCGTTCGTCCCAGCCGTCTCACATTCAATGTCCGCAATACATCACAAACAACTGCAGCACAGTATTAATCTCCTCCATATTTATTATAAATGTGGCGCTCAAAACTGATTACTGTCCGTCGCAGACTGGGAGGAGCAGCAGTCGCGCGCAGTTTATAATCTTCCCGGTACTTTAGACCGCGGTGTAAACGCAGAAAGCAACCGTTCTGGGGCAAAAAAAGTTCCTGGGAAAAAAGTTCCTGGGACAAATTGTTCCTGGTAATTTCGGTGGAAACGCGGCTTTAGCTTCCAAATAAAAAATGGCTGACACTATATGTACATTCTGTGAGTGAGATCCCACCCTCTATGAGCGGGTTGAAACCATGCAGAACAGCGCATTCTACTGGATAAATGATGAGCTAGTGTTTGTAGTCTTTAGGGTTTGTAGTATTTTTGCGTCATAAAAAGCAGGAAGTGGAACACTTAAATCCTTATTTCTCCCATCTCAGGGGAAAATAAGGGAAAAAAACCATGTGACTGGGTTTCTAAAGATACAAAGTCTAATGCAAATGGATGAAGTGTTCCTTTAACACACAAAATAGTGATTATCAGTTCAATACACAGGGTTATAGAAATTCTACTTGATTTAAAAAAAATAAACTGCCCTGGTATCAGAATTTTTGGATCGGATCGGTTCTGAAAAAACTGGTATCGGTGCTTCCCTATTAATTACTTAACAATAATAATTATAATAAAAAAACAATTAATAATTAATTACTAAACACTGCTTCAGTGTTAATTTAACACTCTCTAAGTGTGGACTCATATAAACACTGAGCAGTGTTAATTTAACACTGGGGATTTTGCTGTGTATCTTACAAAGGTCCCAGTTCTGTTTAGGCTATTTGTAATGCTTGTTATATGTCCCTAAATTTATATAGGCCTAACACATTTAAACTTGTCTGTCTGTCCGTCCGGACATGCACAAACATTTATGCACAAATATATCTTAAATAACAGTTTAAAAAAAAAAGGTGGTCTGCTATATGTTGATTTTTATTTCCACTTCCCTTTTATCTAAAGAGAAAGAACTAATTCTGTATTTATCAATGGGAAATACATCATGCTAAAATAATCTGTCATATAGCCTACTAGCTCACATTAAATGGGGTCGTTTGCAAGTCGCAGCAGCGCGAATTACGTGACCAGCAACATACTTCTGCTTCAAATATTGTGCATAGTTAAAAGTGAGTGGTGCTTTCAGACATTGTTTTTATATAAGTGCAATAATGTTAGTGCCGCACTCGTACTGACTCTTATTCTGCCTGACAGAAAGAAAAGCTGGTACTGAAGGCGGAGCGGTTTGACCAATCAGATGAAAGGGGCGTTTCTGCGCCGCCCACATGTGCGAACGAAATATCGAACCCATAAACCGATTTGTAAACCACAAACGAAAAATTTAAAATCGACCCCAAATCAAATTTTTCATTTTTTAAACTAAATAGTAACTAAACTAACTTTTTTTTAATTTCTCGTTATTCCATTCCAAATAGAAAATTAAATGATCAGATGATACACGGACCCATGTCATGCATTTCTCTTAAAACTGTAAAATAAACACAAAAAATATGACAGTATTGGTTAGGTCTCATTTGCGTAACTTCAGCAAATAGCATTTCAGTTCGGGCTGTGAAGGGTTAACATACAGAATTGTTAACATACAGAACATAACTCAACGTTTAATATGATCCCAGATTTATGAATTTGTAAATGTCTGACCAAACAATTAAAATGTTATGCAAGAAAACCTTGTGCTTTGGTAATCTAAACCACTTATTTACACTTATTTGATTAATTTAATGAAATTATTTTGTAACAAGTAAATACCTTCTGTTGAGACATAGCACAAAATACACTCTTTTTCGCCACCTGCTGGCGTATTTATATAATATGAAAAAATTTTCACTGAACGAATCAGTGAACGAATCTGAACGAATCATTTTGGTGAACAAACTGAAAAATAACGAGTCTCTGAAAAGAATCAAAATTTCCACCACTACCGCCCGGAGACTGTAAGCTGGATCACGAGAGCAGTTGTACTGAGCTAGTGGCTATAGTAAAAAGTGACTTCCCACAACAAGTCATTAGTCCTATTTTTGGACCTTCCGGCCCACCATAGTATGATGAGGTTGGAGCCTGAAAAACTTGGTCCTGCTTTTCCAGTGTGTTTGAGATAATCCAAAGTAACAAATACATTTATATTATGTCTTAAAAGGCGTATTTGTTTTTGCTGTTGTGGTTATTCTATATTTTACTGGTAGTATAATTATTGTTTCACTTCCAAGTAGATATGCACAATAAAATATATGGTAACATTTCAGATAAGTATTGCAGTAAGATGCATTTTTATTCAACTCAGATTCTTCAGATGTCATGGCACAATCAGCTCTGATTTAAAATACATGTTACATGTCTTTTTTGCATCTTTAGATCTGGGACGTCATAGAGAAACATGACACCGGCTGTACGGCAGGAGGTGGAAGGGACAGTATGGGGGTTTTCAGTGATGCAGGTCTGATGTTTGAGTCCAGCACTGCAGGAGGAACTGACACCAGAACAAGTTATTATTATTTATTTTTTTTTATGTACTGAACAAAGATAATTTTTCTTCAAAGATAAATCTTTGGCCAGATCTTGAATGCTGTAACACATATGTGTATAGCCCAGGGGTCAGAAAGTAGAAGTGCTGCCATATGTTTATTCCACCCATGAACTCAGTCAGCTGAATTCTATCTCCTGGCTGAAAAACAATTAAAAATGAGCAAATCCAGGTGATTGTAACAAAATACTGAGGATTACTTTTACTTTCTGAACCTGGACTTTACACCTCTGCATAGCAATGCCACATGTCAGCCAAGAGCAAATAAATAAACCAGAACTGGACCTTATCTGAGCCACAAAATCTGTGTATTAAATATGGAGTCATCTCAGCCTTAATAAGCCTGTTAACAAGCAGAATCACTGAAGGAAAGAAGAGAACAGAAAAAGAAACACAAGAACTACAACTGACTTCAGCCACAGTCTTATATGAAATCCACTGAAGAGAAAAGAAACCATTAAATCTGTGAAGATCTCAGCAGAGGAGGATTAAACAACTCCACAAACAGCATTACCAGCTTCACTTATTACTAACCAGACTAACATTATTTCTGTCTAAAGTTTTTATTGAAAATTAACAGCGGTTTAACTCTAATGTGTTTCATTCTTATTATATATTTTGTCTTTTTTGGCTGCTGTGACACAAAACACATTTGCAGCAGCAAAGAACACTAATGTTCCATTAAAATATCCACATCACAAACCCTGTGTTACTGCTGCATGAGATCCAGCAATATTACAACAATTAGTTTAAATCTTATAACAAACATGAGATAAAAAAAAATAGCTTACGTTGACACACACTGATATCTACAATCAGCACATGAATCTCAATAATTGAGACAATCACAAATATTTAGATAAACAGATCAATTCAGAACATCACTGAAAAGCACAACAAAAATGAAAAGCAAATTTACAATTGAACAAAATAATAGGACAATTCAGCTGCATAATTTATTCATGTTGCAAAGCATGCTGGCAGTTTTGTACTATGCTGGTACCCAGCATGCATTGCAGCAAGGTACTTTTGATTGTCACCATTGTTGAGATTCATACGCTGCTTGTTGATGTCTGTATCATCGTAAGTTTACTTTTTTGTGCTCAAATGGCGACTTAAAAAAATGATTTTATCCTTCAGTGATTCTGCTTGCTAACATCAGGTGTCTTCAAAAATGCTCAATCATCATTCAATTAATCACTTAATTATCTCATTAACTTTAACTTTAACTCTTGAGTGTTAATTTAACACTCATATTTTAACACTTTACACTCTTGAGGCTGGAGCCATATAATCTCCCAGGAGAGTTAATTTAACACTGGAGTTTTTGCTGTGTAATGGAAACACTAAATCACTGTTATGGTGACTTCAAATGAAACACATTAGTGTTAAACCTCTGTCAATTCTCAATAATAACTTCTGTAGACGTCTGACAGAAATAAAGTCAGTCTGGTTAGTATTAAGTGAAGCTGGTAATGCTGTTTGTGGAGTTGTTTAATCCTCCTCTGCTGAGATCTTTAGAAATTTAATGTCTTATTTTCTCTTCAGTGGATATAATCTAAGGCTATGGCTGAAGTCAGTTGTAGTTCTTGTGTTTCTGCTCATCTCTTTTTCTGTACTCTTCAGAGGTGTAAAGTCCAGGTTCAGAAAGTAAAAGTCCTCCTCAGTATTTTGTTCCAATCACCTGGATTTGCTAATTATCAGGTTTTCAGCAGGATATAGAAATCAGCTGACTGAGGTCATTGGTGGAATAAACATACTTTTAATCACTGACCCCTGGACTATACACCTCTGCTGTATCGTGACTTCCTCGTTGTTTGGTTCCTTGTGTCTTGTGTCTTGGTTCTTTTTTTTTATATATATATATATATATATATATATATATATATATATCTGTATTTGATTAGGGTTAATACATATATCTTGCTGCTCTTGGGTTCTTTAACATACAGTATATATTTTAACAATATACTAATTCGTTCAAATTAATCATACTCTAGAGCCTGAGTGTCCCATCACTGCAAAGAGAAGACGAAGAGCTGAGAGTCTCCTGCAGATCACTAGTATACTGGGTAAGGAACTGGAATTTACTCAGATTTTTCTCCTGTCATTTAAATCAGAAAGGATCTTATGGTGCTTTTTTCTTTATTTTACTGTGTTAAAGGTCCAGAGCCCTTTTCATTTAAACCAAATTCATGGTTTATGTTTTAGGGGACTTTATATTTTCCCTCCAGTAGTTCCTTCTTATCATGTTCTCCTACTCCCCTCATTGTTCATGATCTTCTCAGCTGGTCAATACTCTGGTGATCTGAAGCAGTGCTGCG
Source organism: Phoxinus dragarum (assembly GCA_033366665.1). Lineage (NCBI taxonomy): Eukaryota > Metazoa > Chordata > Actinopteri > Cypriniformes > Leuciscidae > Phoxinus > Phoxinus dragarum. Next base: position 24,609 of record JARPMJ010003797.1, read on the forward strand.
TTGATGGGATGAGGGATAATAAACTCGGCTACACCTGTGAACGAAGAGCCCACCTACATCGTAGATGGGCCAGAGTGCGAAAAGGTCTTCCTGCTATGCTGCAACGAGATGAAAACCCGTATAAAAACATAAAGACAGAAGAGGAGAAGATTATCCTGACTCACAGTAAGTAACTAATTAAGGTTGTTGCAATACATTAAGCTTCTAGATGGCTCTACCATCTCGTGCAGTACTCTGTCTCAAAATGTAAAGGGTTTACAGTGTTTTCATGATGTTCCCTCAGTCAACAATTTTATCTCACAGTGATAATAATAATAATAATAATACATTTTATTTGTATTGCACTTTACATTACAGCAATCTCAAAGTGCTACAGAGCAGATAGTTAAAAAAAAATAAAAACAAGGTTAATAAATAGTTTAAAAGGAAAACTATAAAATACATTCAGCCAAAGGCTTTTTTAAAAAGATATGTTTTTTTTTTTATATTCAATTCTGAGTGGGACAGGGAGCCAGTGCAGAGATTTCAGAATGGGGGTGATGTGATCATGCTTGCGCACCCTCATCAGGATCCTGGCAGCGCCAGATCATCATGTTTTTTGCCAGAGATTCTGATGACATTTATTCATTTAGCTGACGCTTTTTATCCAAAGCGACTTACAATTGCTATATATCAGAGGTCGCACGCCTCTGGAGCAACTAGGGGTTAAGTGTCTTGCTCAGGGACACATTGGTGTCTCACAGTGGATTTGAACCCGGGTCTCTCACACCAAAGGCATGTGTCTTATCCATTGCGCCATCACCACCCTACGATGAGGAGTGCATTACAATAGTCCAGCCTGGAGGAGACAAAGGCGGTGTACTAGCTTCTCTGCATCTGCCAGGTTGAGTATTGGACAGAGTTTTGCGATGTTCTTGAGGTGATAGAATGATGTTTAACAGAGGTGTTTGATGTGGGTGTCAAAAGTGAGTTGAGAGTCCATTTTCACACCCAAATTGGTGACAGATGTAGAAAGGGAGATATTTTGACCAGAAAAGGTGATACTGGTGATGGTGGAAGAGCGGAGTTGATGTGATGTGCCAACTAAGATGGCTTCTGTTTTGGAACTATTCAGCTGAAGGAAGTTGAGCTTCATCCACGCCTCTATCTCCTCCAGGCAGATGGTCAGTGTGGATGTTGGTGTGGAGGCAGAAGAAGTGGGGTTCGTCCTGAGATAAAGCTGTGTGTCATCAGCATAACAATGGAATGATATACCATGTCTGCTAATGAGTTTGCCAAGAGGGAGCATATAAATGGAGAAGAGTATCGGGCCCAGCACAGAGCCCTGGGGGACACTGCAGGTGACGTTGTGAGTGTATGATTTGGCCTTTCCCAGGGCGACGTACTCGGTTCTACCGGTCAGATACGAGATGAACCAGTTGTGAACATTTTCAGAGAGTCCAATGGTGTGTTGCAGGCGGTGTAGGAGAATGTTGTGGTCAACTGTATCAAAAGCAGCTGTTAGGTCTAGGAGGATGAGTAGAGATGGGCAACCAGTATCTGCTGCCATCAGAAGATCGTTAGTAATCCTGACCAAAGCTGTTTCTGTGCTATGGCCAGGGCGGAAACCCGACTGAAACTTTTCAAACAGATTATTGTGCTTTAGGTGAGCATAAAGTTGAGCTGCAACTGTTTTTTCCAGAACCTTTGATAATAATGTAAGATTGGAAAGAGGCCTGTAGTTGGAGAGATCTTCTGGATCCAGAGTGGGTTTTTTCAGTAGAGGTCTGATGACAGCAGTTTTTTAGCATAGGTGGGATATGACCAACCAAGAGTGAGTGGTTTATGATCTTGGTGATTAATGGAGAAGAAACGGCAGAGATGTTGGCCTTCAGCAGAGCTGAGGGAAAAGGGTCCAGGGCACAGGTGGACGGCTTGATTTTTTTGATGATGTCCTCCACTTCTTCCTGTGTGGCATCAGAGAAAGAGCAGAGGGGCTGGACAATCTCAAACGGTGGGTCGGCCGTTGGGAGGGACAGGACAGCAGAAGCGGAGAGGTCTGAGCGGATGTTATTAACCTTTTGTTTGAAAAAAGTGATGTGCATGTTGCACCTCTCCTCAGTGGTTTCAGAGTGAGAAAATAAGGGCGGTTTGAGAAGGTGGTTTATTGTTGAAAAAAGTTGTTTGGAGTTACCAGGGCTATTGATGATAGTGGAATAATACCTGGACTGTGTGTCCCTCAGAGCTTCTGCATATGCCCTCTTTTGTTCTCTGTATGCCTGTTTGTGAACAGTTAAGGACGTCGCTCAAGGACACGCCCAGCCACCATCATCTTTCGCAGCTCGCTGGTGTACCAGGGTGCTGAGCGCGGTAAATGAGACTGACCTGGATGTTAGTGGTGCGTGGAGGTCCAGAAGACTACTCAGGGACTGGTTATAGAAATCCACAGAGTCCGCAACGGAAAGAAAGTCAGTAAAGCCGGAGGAGAGATGTTGAAGGTCCTGGGCCAGGGCATCTGCATTGATGTTTTTCAGCTTTCTGTAATGGATCTGACACTTTGATTTGGTGTGGGGAGAAGGAAAAGGCAACTCCATTGACACAACCTTGTGATCCGAAACACCAAGATCATAAACCTGTAGGTTGCTGATGGGGGGCGTTGTTAGAAATAACCAAATCTAATGTGTGTCCCCTGGAATGTGTGACATCCACATGTTGTTGTAAGTTGAAAGAGTCTAGCAGCTGAAGGAAATTGGCAACGGAATGGAATGATGGAGTGTCAACATGAATACTTATATCTCCCAGGATTATGATATTGGCAGAAGTAGTACAGAGTGTTGTGAGGAGATCAGATATCTCCGGGATGAAAGCAGAGTTGGGTTTAGGAGGACGGTAAATAAAGAGAACAGTCATTGGAAAGGGGGGCTTACATTTAAATGCAAGACACTCGCAGGAAGATGTTGCAGACAGTGCAATGGGGGACAGCTCTAGGTCCTGTCGGTGAATGACAGCTAGGCCACCACCGTGGCCAGTGCTGCGAGCTGCCTCCAAATAACTGTAACCAGGGGGACAGGCTTCATTTAGTGCAGAGTAAACCTCTGGTTGGTGCCAGGTTTCCGTCAAACACATAAAGTCAAGTCCTTTTTCCCTGATGTGTTCTTTAATCAGTGTGGATTTATTATTAATGGATTGAGTGTTAAAAAGTTAAAATTTAACCAATGACTGTGGGGTGAATCTCTGTACAGGGTCGTAAAACATTAAAATCCACTCCGCGTAGACTGGAATCCACTCCACAAAATATATCTGACCGAAAGTGCAGGGATCCCATGCTGGAGTGCAGAGATCTCGCGATATTTCCAGTGTTGATGGTAGCTGGAGCGTCAATACTCTGATGACGCGTCAGACATGCGACGGATGACCAGAGAGAAGGAATGTTTGTAGCAGAGCAGCTTGTCTGGTTATGGAAGATGAATTTTCGACCGGAGCCTCTATGAATATAACGAGGGCGGCGAAGAATTCAAAGTTCCTTAATGATGGGGATGTTAAATCCAGGTGTGGTTGCGAAATTAATTCGTCGAAGCTGCAAGCTGGAATAGTTTGAGCGCCATACTGACCAAAGTTGACAGCTGGAAATCGTTGGTATAAAAGGTGGGTGAAGCGTAGGATTCAAAGTCCAGAAACTAGTACACAAAGCTTTTAAAAATAAAAATAGCACAAGCAAATATTTTCAACCAAACTATATATAAACGCTATATAAGCGCAATTTTAAAAATCGCGGGTGGAGAAGCGGCGAACAAACAACGCCAGCGTCCTCTCCTCTCCTCTCATTAATGTGATCTCACCATGAGCTCCCAGGATACTCATGATGTGGTCACAATGTGAGGATCAAAGTGCACACAAAAAGCCCCAGTTCGTGATTTTCTTGATCTTGTACTCTGCTATCATAATCCAAAATGGCAGCCTGATACGTTTTGTTGTTTTCGTCTTGTTCTTGTTGCAAATTAATCTTGGCGTCCTGTGCATTTTTGAGTCTCACTTTGGTAGTGGTGAATTTGCAGAGATGTTCAGCACACCTCAGGTCTATTGTACTATTTAAATTCAATTTTTATTTTTAACACCGTATCCACCACGCAATAAAACTCAAAGCTCCTCAACTTGACCTGACTCTGCCCACAGCCTGATGGAGATACTACATTTCTTTAACGGATCAGCACCTTTGTACCTGAGCATGTCTGCACGGGTTGGCAATTCTACTCTTGATCCAAATTTTATTGCTGTGTTTTTCGGATGTGACCTTGGACTGGGACTGAGAGTTCAGTGTTTTGTTGGCGTTGCGGTGCTTCGGTGGACTGCGTGGGAATTTTCGCGTGGATTGTGTTGTCGTTTATCACCAGCCGCTGGGATCCGGCCGGTTGATTTCATCGAGTCGGACGTGCGCGGTGGATTTTGGAGTGCATCTCTTGGAGTGCGTGCATGTGCCCTTTCGACTAATCAGTTTTAGTTCTGATTTTACGATTTTGTTTTGACTTTTGTGTCTGCATGTAGATTGTAGTGTGACAATGCTGTATATAACTTCTGATCGAGTTGCTCTGATGGCTTTATTCTTTTCGATGGCCAACCTGGAAAACTTCAACTACAGGTATAACTCGTATCAAGATACCTCTACAGTTTAAAAAAAGATACTTTGGACAAATGTTGGAGTGTACACAAACATTCATGTTTTTAGGGACTGTCGACTGATTTTGTGTATCTCTATAAAGTCTGCTCATACAACAAAATAAATCAGCGTTGTCAACCATTATACATGTTTGCCTCCATCTGTTAGCAGTGAAAGGTAAAACAGTAAGACAACGGAGTTTTATAATACTGATGTTGTTGATATCTGGGAAATGTTTTACCAAATCCCGGACCTTTTAATGATGTAACGTAAATGACTCGGACTCTGGGTCCGTATGAATTAGCTCAAATGATCTATAGGGAATTTTAATAACTAATCATGAATATTATTAATATATTGCATATTACAGTTACATTAAATGATCGAAATTGAAAATGGATAGATTATATGAATATATGAATAATTAATCACAACGTCTTATAATTGCTCATTCATATATCAATAATCTTATTTCAGATCGATTATGAGATAATTTTTTAAGGGAAATTAATGTAATTATCAAATAGGTGTTTGTTCCGCAAACGACCAAGATCAATCTATCAATTTCTCAATAAAGTTATCCCTTCTGATATAAACTCCAAGAAATATTAACTTTCCTGTGTTTATAAAATTACAACTACAATGTAGTAATTAATAAGAGCTTGGTAGCTCTTGGATCGCTAATCTCATTGACCTTGTATTGTATTAACTTTCAAACAGAAACAGTCATATAGGCCTAATATGGTTTTAATAAATGCAAAACTACAGAATATACGGACTACACAATATACACGGATTATATGTCTATGTACATAACTTACAGTTGAACAAACAAGACAAAACAGATAACAGATGAGAGAGGGAGAGTTGGAGAGAGAGAGAGAGAGAGTGCTCTGATTTAGGATGGGGCGACTTAGAGCAGAAACGCACGCCGGGCACGCGGAGAGCGCGTACGGAGGTTTTGGCGTTCGAAAGAGAGAAAGAGGGAGGATGAGAGGGTGAGAGAGAGAGTAGATCACGAATGATCATAGAATAACAAAATCACAGACCTTTTGAGAGCCAACAACGAAACAAACCTTAAAACATTAAAACTCGTGGGAGTTATACTTGCAATTTCGTTTGTGTGTGTGTCTGAGTCTGAGACCAGCCTCCCACTAAGCAAAAGGATGTCCAAAACACGTCTTTCAAACGTCTTTGTCACAAAAGTCGGACGTTGATAAGACGTCCACTGAGGAGCCAGAATTAAAGTTTTTTATGACGTCTTTTTTTGACGTGTTCTGCACGTCCGATATAGACGTTCATGGACCCTTCGTACAAGATTAAAAACTTGTTCAGATGTGGCCATTGTGGACATATTTACAACATCATGTATGGTCTCATTTAGACATAATCACGTTGACTATTGCTGTCAGATGATCTTAGTGAGAATTAACAGAGGTTTAGATGTTGATATTTGTTTCATTTGAAGTGTCACCATTGTGGTGATCAGTGTTTGCTTTAGTTGGTCTCTTGGTTCCCTTTCTTTTCTTAGACTGCTTTAATTGTGTTTGTATAGCACAATTGTAGTGGCAGAGAAAGCAAACAATGAGGAGATAAGGTGTTTTCAGCTTATTGATGATGGTGAAACCATCACAAAACAAGCATGTAATGTTGTCAGATGCTGTGGCATTCATAACCACCATCTTTGTGGAGCTGCAATATTGGTACCAAAAGCATTAAAATAATCGCTTATTTGAAGATATATAAAAAGCATGTGCACATGATGATTTGAGTAAACGTGTAATGTAGTCACACACAGACATCAATATTTTGCATATGATACACAACAATGGTGACAATAAAAAAGCTTCATGCTGCAATGCATGATGTGTACCTTAATTCTCATGCTTTTTTGTTTTTATTGTCACCGTTGTTGTGATTCATATCCAAAATCTCTATGTCTGTGTGTGACTACATTAATGTGGACATGCTTTTTTCTACCTTCAAACAAGTAAAATTTAAATGCTAATAGCACCAATATTGCAGATCTATGGCAAGCCGTTTTAGCTTTTATTCATTTCCAGGATATGAATTCTTGATATCAACAATTACATTTTTCATATCAAGAATTACATTTTTTGATATCAAAAATGTAATTGTTGATATCAACAATTTAATTCTTGATATCAACAATTGAATTCTTGATATCAAAATTGTAATTGTTGATATCAAAAATGTAATTGTTCATATCAACAATTGAATTGTTGATATCTGTAATTATATTTTCACTAGTGAAATGTCACCATAGGCTGCCATTCAAAATCAATTGTTGATATCAAAATTGATTTCTTACTAGTAGAAATATAATTTTTGATATCAATAATTACATTGTTACTAGTAAAAATGTGAATTACTGATATCAATAATTAAATTGTCACTAGTTGAAATGTCTATTCTTGATATCAACAATTGAATTGCTACTAGTAAAATTTTTCATTTTTGATATCTGAAAATGTATTTCTGATATCAATAATATTTCAGATATCTAAAATGGCTTTCTTACTAGTAACAATCACATTCATGATATCAGAAATGAACATTGTCACTAGTGAAAATGGAATTATTGATTTCAAAAAAGAACATTGTTACTAGTAGCAATTCAATTGTTGATATCAAGAATAGACATTTCAACTAGTGACAACTGAATTCTTGATATCAAAAATAAAGGTTTTTACTAGTAAGAATTGTATTTCTGATATGTGAAATTGGAATTTCAACTAGTAAGAAATCAATTCTTGATATCAACAATTGATTTTGAATGGCAGCCTATGGTGACATTTCACTAGTGAATATACAATTACAGATATCAATAATTAAATTCTTGATATCAAAAATAAAATTCTTGATATCTAGAATTAACATTTTAACTAGTAAAAATGTAATTGTTGATATCAAGAATTAGCATTGTTACTAGTGGAAATGTAATTCCTGATATCAAAAATTGCCATTGTTACTAGTATAAATCTAATTCCTGATATCAATAACTTAAATTTTAACTAGTGAAAATTGAATTGTTGATATCAAGAATTAATATCCTGGAAATGAATAAAAGCTAAAACGGCTTGCCATAGATCCACACGGTTGGAGGATATGAATGCCATATATAAACACAATAGTTTAAATACATTATTAGATTCCCATTTTTTTTGATGATTGTTACGATATTAAAGTGTCTAGGAAATATACATAACATTAAGGATATTAAAATACTACTGGTGGGTAAAATGTGGTGAAAGGAAACATGACAGACAACTTCTGAGAGAGAAATTTGACTGGAGTTTTTATTTTACAATAAGCCGAAGCCACTGAATCCAGTCAAAGCAATTATGTGTCTGTGCGCTATGCACAATGCAACAAATGAATAAAGAAAATTGGGAAATAACTTAAGTGGCGCCAAAGGAAAGAACAAAAACATAACAAAACAATCCTTACCTGATCCCTAAACCTAACCAAAGAAAAATGCAGAAAACAAACCGATATCTTTCGCGCATCCGGCGCCTAAATAACCTAACTAATAATAAAAATACAAGGGGTGGCGCTCACCTCTTACCTGGTGTGTATATACACAAAAACAGCTACGGGCAGAATGTATATCGCGATATACTGACCTGACGTTCCTTGCCAGGAAAGCTTTATAGCTGAAATGTATATTCTCATATAGTGATACACACGTAATACAAACAAGTCACTAAATAGAAACAAACTCTAGGGCACATAGCACACTTCTCCGAGTAGACTAGATTTGAACAAACAAACTTGCTAAGGAGCATACAAAAACTCAGCACACCGCATAACAACTTGCTGCCACGAGAGAGGGAGAGAGCGCAACAATGAATGAACCCGCCGTCTCTCTTAAACCAGCTGGACTGCCTCTGATTGGTTCTGGACTCCGCCCTAATGATGACTGGCAGATGAGTCAGCCAGTCACAGCGACCTAGAGGTGGGCCAAAACAGAAAGAAAACTCAATGAACACACAACACACGTGTAGTGCATCAGCGAGCAATACATTAACAACATTCCCACGCCAGCGAAACGCACGTGGAATGTAACAATGATTATGTCAACATCGAGCTGATAACACCTCATACTTTTTCTTGGCTTTCTCTGCAATAGCAATTATGTTAGAAACATAAAGTTACAACAGCCACAAAATAGTTGAAGTATAAAGAAAGGGGACCAAGAGCCCAACTAAAGCAAACACTGATCCCCACAATGGTGACACCTCAAATTAAACAAATATCAACATCTAAACCTCTGTTAATTCTCACTAAGATCATCTGACAGCAATAGTCAAAGTGATTATGTCTAAATGAGACCATACATGATGTTGAAAATATGTCCACAATGGCCACATTTGAACTAGTTTTTAATCTTGTACGAAGTGTCCATGAACGTCTATATCGGACGTGCAGAACACGTCAAAAAAAGACGCCATAAAAACTTTCATTCTGGCTCCTCAGTGGACGTCTTATCAACGTCGGACTTTTGTTACAAAGACGTTGAAAAGACGTGTTTTGGACATAATTTTGCTTAGTGGGCTGGGTGTGTCCTCGGAGCAGAGCGCGTGCTCTCTCTTGTTTCGGGAGCGCGCTGGTCGCGGGAGATTTGACGAAGGCCTCTTTTGGAAGTGATATGTTAACGAAGGAATAATTCAGGCTCAGTTCTTTCCCTCTTAGGTGAAAGCGAACAAAGGAGAATTTGAAAATGAAAACAAAAGACTTAGATAAAGAAAAATAAAAGAAGACGGAAACTCCAAAGGGAGTTCAGGATCGGAGACTTTTCACATGACGAAGCAGTGATGAACGCAGGAAGAGAGCGAGTTTGGGGGAGCGTTTGGCTCTTTAAAGAATGTATGGATCACGCCTTCTTTTGGCGCGAGTGGCCAATCACCTTCAGTGATATGGGAGCGGGAAAACTTTCTTTGTCTTGTCGAGAAGACCCCCTGCTGTATCATTTATGGTAGGGCTTGGAATTGTCATTTCTACGGCTGAAAAGGATTCATATCACAATAATCATATCATTGCAGTCTATTATCGAGATTCAACTCTGTTAGGTCTCAAGATTTAAAATGATATCAAACACATCATGTTAAGATTACAGAAATACAACGTTTGTTTATTATGCATTAGTATAGACATTTGCAGTTCGATTAAGGTTACACTAAGACATGTATACACAGTAAATTTCCCGGTGTTAAATTTAACACCGCTCGGTGTTTATATGGGAACCACCAGCAGGGTGTTAAAAGTAACACTGAAGCAGTGTTAGAGTTAATGAGATAATTAATTGATTATTTGAGTGATCATTGATGACACCTGATGATAACAATCAGAAACACTGAAGAAAAGAGAAACACAAGAACTACATCTGACTTCTGGAGATGAAATCCACTGAAGAGAAAAGACAACATTAAATCTGTGAAGATCTCAGCAGAGGATTAAACAACTCCACAAACAGCATAACCAGCTTCACTTATTACCAACTAGTTATTGAACATTAATAGAGGTGTAGATGTGGATGTTTTATTGGAAATAATATGTTTTTGTAAATTCACCATTATGGTGATCAGTGTTTGCTCTAGTTGGGCAGTTTGACTCTTGGCTTTGTTCTGCAAGTTTGTGGTCTTTGTAACAGCATCTACCAAAACACATAATTGAGTTACCAAAAGATGTGAGAAAGAAAGACAATCTGATGATGTAGTTTTAACCATCACTAAATAGAATGATTTACTAGTCATTTGCTAGTCAGATGGTTAATTTCTTGCCACGGAATATATATTCTGAATTATGATTATTATTATTTTTAACATAGAGGAGCATATTATTTAAGACACACACAAACATCAATAATTAACATATGAATCTCAACAATGGTGACATGCTTCATGTTGTAATGCATGCTGGGAACCGCCATATTATAAAACTACTGGCTCCCAGCATGCATTGCAGCATGAAGCATGTCACCATGGTTGTGATTCATAAGCTGATTCTTGATATTCTTGATTCTTGAATACTTGATGTGGAAAGTATTTAGAAAACAAAAATACAGAATGTTTGATCTTTGGTAAAACAAAAAAAAAAAAAAAAAATCTGTTACTAACAAGTAACCTCTTTGGTAAGAGACGACATTTGTCAGATGTTTTAAATCATGATGATGAAAATGATAACACCTGATCATCTTTAGAATATGGTTTCATTTGCAACAAATTATGTGTTTTGGTAAACACTGTTACAAAGATAACAACTAACATAAAAAAATATTGTCAAAGCACCCAACTAGAGGGAACATGGATCACCATAATGGTGACCACATATTTTCTATAAAACTTCAACATCTAAAAATGTTTTTATTCTCAAAAAAGATCTTCTGTAGATGAATGACAAAAATAAGGTTAAAATGGTTTGTAATAAGAGAGATTTCATGTCTTTTCAGTTAATTTCATCCAAGGCTGTGTCTAAAAGTCAGATGTAGTTCTTGTGTTTCTATTTTCTTCAGTGATTATTAATATCAGGTGTATCATAATCAAACAATCATCACTCAATTAATCACTTAATTATCTCGTTGACTCTGACACCGCTCCAGTGTTCATTTAACACCCTGCTGTGGTTCCCATATGAACACCGAGCGGTGTTAATTTAACACCGGGGAATTTACTGTGTATGCTTTTCTATGGTTTATAAACACATCTTAACACACAAATGGCTATATTTAGTACATTTAAGAGTGACTATGGGTAGAAGTTCTTTTTTGTGTGAAGACATGTGGGTGTCCGGTTACGTGTGTGCGTGTATGCGTATGTTCCAGAGGGTGATAGAAAACAGGGTTTCTTCTGTTTTATGGCAGTGTCTCCCTGGGGGAGCAGGATAGATCTTTGATGACTTTATGTCAAGGATAGATCTAAAGCTACTGTATTACTTTCTGCATCAGTGGTTTAAACAATATTAATTACTAGCTTTAAATCTCAGTGTCTGTAAAACCTTACATCTTACAGTAGTTGGTTGCTATAGACCTCCTCAGCTAATAATGCCATTTTATCTCTGATGCACACAGTGACATCATTGGATTACAAAGAGCTTGTTGTTTTGGGTGATTTTAATGTGACCTGGCTGCAGTCAGCTGCTGATGAACTGTTAGACCTTACCGGGTTTTTTTTACAGTAAAATACTGTTAATTGTACAGTTCTTTACTGTAATCTACAGTATTTTACTGTAATATACAATTTGTTACTGTAAAATGCACTAAATTAAAACGTACTCGGTTACTAACGTAACCTCGGTTCTCTCTAGGAGAGGGAACGAGTACTGCGTCGAATCAACGCTACGGGAAAGATATTTCTTTTTCGAGATTGAAGCATAAAAATTAATCCTTTAATTTTGTAAATATGTAAAAACGCTTTTCTGTAGCATACAACCTTAGGCGGAGCAATATAGCGCGCCCATTGGCTGCTCCGCCAGAAAAGCACAGCCTATGCGAGGCCCAGTGACGCTGACCAATGAGGGCGCTTCGCGCCCTTCTGCGTCATCTCCCGCCGAAACAGGCGTGGCCTAGATCTATAAATACCAAGCATAGCTGTTACCACTCTGATTTTCGTCACAGAAGCGACACAGCGTGGGCACGCACGGCATGAGACGCAGTACTCGTTCCCTCTCCTAGAGAGAACCGAGGTTACGTTAGTAACCGAGTACGTTCTCTTACGTAGAGTTCTCTCCTACTGCGTCGAATCGACGCTACGGGAACCTCTGTAAGACGCCGTGCGTGCTCTTGGACCGACACAGACACCTGAGGGCGCACGCGCCCTGGCATACAAGCGCCTACACCAAGAGTATATATATATATATATATATATATATATATATATAGGGAGAGCGGCTAGAATTAGCATCATCCCTTTATAATAGTGCCCCCAAGGGCATAATAACATATATATGTAAATATTAGATATATATGAGGGGTCATAGCATGCTCATAGGGACACATTGTCAGTGAGTGATGCTTAAAACATTGGAGTGACCAGGGGCCTCATTTATAAAACTGTGCGTAGGAACCTTACTAAAAGTGTACGTACGCACAAAAAGCCGAAAATGGCGTACGCAAAAAAAAAAATCAGATTTATAAAACCGTGCGTACGCACACCTGCACGCAATTTTCACTTTATAAATCACAGCCTACCTGATAATTTGCGTACGCAAAAAAAAAAACATTTACCGCCCTTTCTCCGCCCACATTCAACCATATATAGACAATGCAAATTACCTCATTAGCCATGCATATATTAAAAGGAGCAAGGACATTTGTGTTTTTTAAACCATAATGAGTGATAGGCCTACATCCATTCAAGAATGGAAGTGAAAGAAATTAAATTTACGTACTTTCAGCATATAGTTCCTTTTATGTCTTTAAACTAAACATGCATGTATGTATCTTTAGCACCCATAATGGTGATTTAATGTTATTCTTCTGACCCAAAAATTTTCAACTGTAACTCCTCCAAGAGCTTTAACTCTACAAACTCGGGTCAGACCTTCAGACTGTCTATCTATCTATCTATCTATCTATCTATCTATCTTTCAAACTAACTTATCTTTCTTTCTTACTAATCTATCTATCTATCAAACTTTAACCTACTTTACACATCAAACTACTTTAAACTTCTTCAAACTCTCTGGTCCGGCTTTCTCAAGCTAGCTTAAAGTTTGTTCTCAACATTTTTTGTTGTAACTGGGACTTATGAGCAACTTGTAAATATTGAAATATGTCAAACTTAATTTGCCATTTTGCAAAGGGTTAATTCCCATTATCCGCTGTCAGTTCCTCTCACTCACCATCAGTGTCGCCAAACTGCTTTGTCTTCAAAATGTGCGTACGCATGGGTCAGAGTTTGCGTGGAGGTGCGCATATTTTCACGTCAAGTTTTTCTTTATAAATCCCACGTTTTGCGCAGGAAACTGGCGTACGCATGTTTTCAGCCCCGTTTTGTGCGTACGCAAGCTTTATAAATGAGGCCCCTGGGCCGCAGCGCGGGGCAGGAACACCATACATAGTCTTCTAGGACCGAGAGCAGTTTAGCCTGCAACGCAGGAACCTCTAGGTTATAGAACCTTATTAAATGTAGACGGGGAGGCCCAGCCTGCCGCCATACAAATATCTTGTAACGAGATTCCGCTATACCAAGCCCACGAAGAGGCCATGCCTCTCGTAGAATGTGCTCTGATGCCCAGAGGGCATTCCAAACCTCTAGATGCGTAGGCTAGCGCAATGGCGTCCACTACCCATCGAGACAGACTCTGTTTCGTCGCAGCACGCCCTTTAGAGCGCCCACTGAACGAAACAAAGAGCTGCTCCGACTGTCGAAAAACAGCGGAGCGGGACACGTAAGCTCTTAATGCCCTGACCGGGCAAAGGAAGCTATTTCCGTCCTCAGAGGCCGGCAGAGCCGACAGGGAGATGCACTGTAAAAAATAAAACATAGATTTTATTTACATTTAATTAATAAAAATGAGGCAACAGATTACAAGCAATATTATTAATTAAATTTAACACATTAGAATTGAGTAATAATTAATCAAATTAATTCCTTAAATGTTAACCATTTAAAATGAGTAAAATTTACAAAATATATGTTATTGCCAACATTGAAGACACCTGATGTTAACAAGCAGAATCACTGAAGGAGAAAACCATAAATTAACGTCACCATTATGGAGATCAGTGTGTGTTTTAGTTGGGCTCTTCACCCTTAAATTATTAACTTTAAGTTTTTGTTTGGCTGCTGTACATGGGTTATAACAGCCAGATGAACAAACGGTGATCTGATGGTGTTGGTTGTGTTTTAACATAATCATTATTTCACAATCATTTGACCTGAATCACTGAACTCAAAAGGAGTCCAATTTGTGAGTTAAGTTAACTTTATTAACTACAGAAGTACTGGCCTTGTACACCATAATATTTTAAACTTTTACAATGTAATCCAAATAATTTTTAAAAAGTTTCTCTTGTACAAAAAACAACAAAAAAAACAGACATTATGAACCAGCCTGTGCATCTCAACAATGGTGACATTTATAAAGCATTGATGCAGTGCATTCTGGTTTGCACCAATCAAAACTCATTCATGGCTCCCATCATGTATTGCTGCATGAATAAATAATGAGCTTATGATCAGAGGTTGTCACCATTGCTGAGATTCATACGCTAAATCTTGATGTCTGTGTGCGCAAAAAAAAAAAACCACATATATTTTTTATTATTATTGATTTGATCATTTGGATTTCATTGAAAAGGCTAATAATATATGCAGCTAGAATTAATAAAATAAATTTAACTCATAAATTGGACTCTACATGAGATCAGTGATTCAAGTCAAATGATTGTGAAATTATGAAACACAACCAACACCATCAGATCAACGTTTATATTTGTTCATCTGGCTGTTATAACTCATGTACAGCAGCCAAACAAAAACTTAAAGTTATTAATTTAAGGGTGAAGAGCCCAACTAAAACACACACTGCTCTCCATAATGGTGACTTTAATTATGGTTTTCTCCTTCAGTGATTCTGCTTGTTAACATCAGGTGTCTTCAATGTCAGCAATTACATATATTTTGTAAATTTTACTCATTTTAAATGGTTAACATTTAAGGAATTAATTTGATTAATTATTACTCAATTCTAATTTGTTAAATTTAATTAATAATATTGCTTGTAATCTGTTGCCTCATTTTTATTAATTAAATATAAATCAAATCTATGTTTTATTTTTTACAGTGTAACATTTAAGGAATTAATTTGATTAATTATTACTCAATATCTAATTTGTAAAATTTAATTAATAATATTGCTTGTAATCTGTTGCCTCATTTTAATTAATTAAATATAAATGAAATCTATGTTTTATTTTTTACAGTGTAACATTTAAGGAATTAATTTGATTAATTATTACTCAATTCTAATTTGTAAAATTTAGTTAATAATATTGCTTGTAATCTGTTGCCTCATTTTAATTAATTAAATATAAATGAAATCTATGTTTTATTTTTTACAGTGTGACCTGAGCCCTGAACGGTGTGTTGAGGGACTTAGGTACATACCCATGCCTCGGTTTCAACACGACTATAGAGTCGTTGGGCCCGAACTCCATACAAGAGGCTCTCACTGAGAGCGCTTGCAAATCCCCCATACGCTTCACTGAAGCGAGAGCCAAAAGAAACACGGTCTTGAAAGACAGGTGCTTCATGTCAACTGAGTGAATAGGCTCGAAAGGGGCCCTTTCATAGCGTTCAACACTGTAGAAAGGTCCCAAACGGGACTGAAGGAGGCCTTGGAGGATTTTAACCTCCTGGCTCCTCTAAGGAAAAACGGACCACCAGGTCGTCTTCTGCCCAGTGAATGGCCAAGCGTTGGATTAACGAACGCTGATATGGCTGCCACATAGACTTTGAGCGTGGATGGGGTCCTACCCTTATCCAATAGCTCCTGCAGGAAGGAGAGAATCTCCGTTTCCCCGCACTGAAGGGGTGACAGACCTTGGTCTGAACACCAACCAGAGAACACCGAACCATTTGGAAGCGTAGGGCCGTCTAGTAGACGGGGCCCTAGCCTGCTCGATCGTGTCTAACACTCCCCTTGGGAGGTTAGCGGGTATCCGTTTATGGCCCACACATGTAGGACCATAGCTCCGGGTGAGGATGCAAAACCGAGCCCATGGCCTGCGGGAGGAGGTCCCTCCTCACTGGATCGGCCCCCGGGGGCAGTACTCTACAGCCGCATCAAAACTGGGAACCAAGGTTGATTCGTCCAGTATGGTGCGACAAGAAGCACTGAGGCATCCGCTTTTCCTGATTCGCTCCAGCACTTGAGGCAGGGGTGAGACAGGGGGGAAAGCATAGAGGGGACGGCGGGGCCAGACACTGGCCAGCGCGTTCGTGCTCTTTGAAAAGAATTCCGGGCAGTGAGCGTTTTCCTGGTTTGCAAACAGGTCTATTTCCGCTCTGCCAAACGTTCTCCACAACAGACGCATTGTCTGTGTGTGTAGAGACCACTCTCCCGTCGGAACGTTGTTTCCGTGAGAGTCTGTCTGGTCCTACGTTCAGACGACAGGCACATGCATTGCTCTCAGCGAGCGCAGGTTGTGCTGGGCCCATACCAGTATGCGTTCCGTAAACCTGAAGAGGTTCCGGGATCTCACGCCATCCTGGCGGTTTATATAGGCTACTACCGACGTGTTGTCGAACGGACCAGGACGTGGTGTCCCTTATCCGAGGACGAAAACGCCTCAGCGCTAAGTCCACTGCCATCATTTCTAGGCAGTTTATGTGCGGTAGTTCGACTCGTTACCGCCCACTGGCCAAAGAACGGTCTGCCTTCGAGCAGTGCTCCCCAACCTAAGGTGGACGTGTCCGTGGACACCACCTTCAGGCTCGAGGAAGTCCCCAGGCTTACACCTGACCGGTACCAGTCTGACGCTCTCCATGGTGTCAGGGCTGAAAAGCATTCCTGATTGACCTTGAGGCGATAACGACCCGTGAACCCATGCTCGGCGCGGTACTCGCGCTTTCAGCCAGAACTGCAGTGGGCGCATGCGCAGCAGGCCCAACTGTAGAGCTGCCGAGGCTGAGGCCATGAGGCCTAGCATTTTTTTGAAATCTCCTAAGCGGCACTATATGACCGCTGCGGAAGGATTTCGCCATCTGCAGGGTGTTTCGCCTGCGCTGTGATGACAGTCGTGCTGTCATAGACAGCGAGTTCAGTTCCAGTCCCAAAAAGGAGATCCTTGACTGGGAAACAGTGAACTTTTCTCCCAATTGACTCTCAGACCTAAGCACTCGAGGTGATCGAGTATTAGGGTCTTGTGGCGAATGAGTTCTGAAGGCGATTGAGCTAGAATCAGCCAATCGTCCAAATAATTCAGAATTCGAATGCCGCGGAGTCTCAGGGGTGCCAGCGCCGCGTCCATGCACACTGTAAATGTACGAGGTGCTAGGGACAAGCCGAATGGCAGGACTGTGTACTGATATGCCCGGCCCTCGAAGGCGAATCTCAAAATCGCCTGTGACGTTACGCAATTTGTATGTGAAAATACGCGTCTTTCAGATCTATTGCCATAAACCAGTCTCCTCGGCGAATCCGCGCGAGGATTTTTCTGGTCGTGAGCATTCTGAACTTTCGCTTTGTCAGCGCTCTGTTCAGATGCCTCAGATCTAAAATGGGTCTGAGACCCCCGTCTTTCTTCGGTACCAGGAAATATCTGCTGTACAGACCCCCTTCGCTCTGAGCTTGAGATAAAGGCTCTATGGCCCCTTTGCTCAATAGCTTCGCTATTTTGGCTCGAAGTAGATGTGCTACTTCTGTTTTTACCGTGGTTTCGACTCTTTCCGTGTAACGGGGAGGGCGTCGATAAAACTGTAGCGAATAGCCTCTTTTATAGTCTCTAGCACCCATTCTGAGACCCCGGGAAGTCTTTCCCATGCATCTGCACGTGTGACTAGGGTTGAATGTAATCTGGGCCCTGGTCGCAAAATGGCGGCGACACGAGGGCAACCGTGTGCTGTAACATGGACGCCGTGGCAATCTGAGGCGGGGGTTATGTTTAACACAGTGTGCATCCCGCGCGCGCTCGACTCTCTGAGTTGAGAGAGAGAGCACACGGGACGAGCCTCGTAGGGCTCGTTATATTTGTGAATAAATGTGGGCGCGTGGTAGCGGGCACATTCATAACACTGGGAATACTGAGTTTGTGAACTGACTGACCGTTCGTTGGTTTCGTTTTACAGGAACCGCGAAACGTGTAGTGTGTAGTGGTTGTGGGCACTGGACAGTGGGCACGCTCACTACATGTAAAGCACAATCGACATGAGTCGATTTTAAGTGTGCAAACCCTGTGTTGTACGGGGCAGTGCTTGCACGGGTTGAAAAACCGGGCTCTGGTCGCGGAATGGCGACGACACGAGAGCAGCCGTGTGCTGTAACATGGGCGCCATGCAGCGTTATGATGCGAGGGCGCGCTTAATCGAGCGGGCAGCCCCCGCGCGCGCGCTCAGCTCTCTCAGAGAGAGAGAGAGAGCGCGCGGTGCGAGCCCCGTACGGCTCGGCATGTTTGAGAATAAATGTGGGTGCGTGAACGCGGGTACATTTATAGCACAGGGGAGTACTGTCTATTAGAACTGACTGACCGTGCATCGGTTTCATTTTCATAGAAAACGTGTGACATGTAGCTTGTAGTGATTGTGGGCACTTGAAAGCGGGCACGCTCACTACAATGATGCACAATCGACAGAGTCAATTTTATGTGTGCAAGCCTGTATTGTGTGTACGAATGGGCACTGGGTCGTGGGCATACAGTTACACACATTACATCATCGGCTGTGGCCGGGACACCGTGTAGCACAGAGAGTACTGTCTATCAGAACCAACTGACCGTGCATTCGTTTCGTTTTTACAGAAACCACGGGACATGCAGTGTGTAGTGATTGTGGGCACTGAAAAGCGGGCACGTTCACTAACTTACATGTGATGCACAATCGTGATGTGCAAGCCCTGTATTGTGTAGGGCTGTGCTTGTGTGTACGAATGGGCACTGGGTCGTGGCATTACGGATACACACATTACACCATCGGCCGTGGCCGGGACACCAGAAAATACATTTCAGATTTACCTGGGGCGTCGTGAAAACGGCGTTTGTGTGCAGGCAAACGGGCATTGATGCCGATTTGGTGACTGCAAAATACACTGGCACGGTCGCGTATGTTGGGACTGTGCGAGCGAGACATTTTAGTGAAATCCGGCCGCGGCGGGATTTTAACACTATAGCTTTCCTCGAAGCAGAAGTGCGCATCCTGGCTGAAAACGGGGCTTTCCGGGACTCCGCGGTTTCTTCGTGAATTCAGGAAGAAAAAGGCGCGGGTCGTGAGGGCGGTAACGTACGTCCCTCTGCCGAAAAGCAGCCATCCAGTCGGTAAGCGCATCGATGCTGGTCTTTCTCCGTCGACGCTCAACGAGCGGCGGGGGGAGGGGAGATCCTCGGAGCTCGCCCATCCCTCGCTACCCGAAGCGAGGAGAGAACAGCAGTCGTCCTCCACAGACACTGCTTCATCTTCCTCGTCCATGACGGACGCGGCGGCACACAGCGGCCCTTGTCCGTCGGTCAGAGAGTCCAGCGAAGCGGGCGGAGAAGCTAGCGGGCAGCAGCGGCGAGCACCTCGTGGTGGAGGGAGGTTCCGGGCTCCGCTGAGCACGGCGCTTTTTCACGGCGCGGCACTGCAGCGGGCGGAAAGGTGCAGCTTCAGTAAATGAACGCCAGGCGAGTCCGCAGAGTCACCGTAGGCATCAAATCACAGTGATGGCAGCCGCCATCGACGAGAGCTGAAGCTGCGTGATCCTCACAGGCAGGAAACACAGCACGTGGTCCCCGTCGCTGAGCGGGGCTCTACACGAGCCACAGGAGGTGCGAGACATCTTGAAAAAGACGCTCGGCTCTTTTAATGTGGAAAAACTGTGTGACGCGACGGCGAACACACACACAAAACACACACACATAATGTAAAGGATATTCCACGCCGGAGAAGCGCAGCAGGGAACGGCGGCTGAAGGCGGCGAAAACCAGCGGCTTCAGGTGAGGGCTCGTCCTGCTGAGGTGCTGTATCAGACGGCTGTGGTGGCTCGAATCCGGTCCTACGATGCGTGTAGCTTCGTGAAGAATAGAAAATCAGAGTGGTAACAGCTATGCTTGGTATTTATAGACCTAGGCCACGCCTGTTTCGGCGGGAGATGACGCAGAAGGGCGCGAAGCGCCCTCATTGGTCAGCGTCACTGGCCTCGCATAGGCTGTGCTTTTCTGGCGGAGCAGCCAATGGGCGCGCTATATTGCTCCGCCTAAGGTTGTATGCTACAGAAAAGCGTTTTACATATTTTACAAATTAAAGGATTAATTTTTATGCTTCAATCTCGAAAAAGAAATATCTTTCCCGTAGCGTCGATTCGACGCAGTAGGAGAGAACTCTACGAAGAAACCAACTGCCTTAAATTGACCAACTGTCATTTAAATGTATTAACTAAAATGTGTAATGCATAAATAATGTGAGAAAAAGAGTTAAGAACTTTCATTATAAACAACTAAAAACACTTAAATCAAACAAAGCAACATACAGCTTGTCATCAATGTTGCTAGATCGTCTCCTGGACTCATGCACAGGCTCTACTCTTCAGCACAACGGTGACCCAAAAAAATACATTTTACAGTAAACTACTGGCAACAGTGTTGGACTCAAAGTAAGTTCACAGTACTATCAGTATAAATACTCGTTTTTAAACTTGAACTGTTTGAAGCAATCAGTTTCCCAAATGATATGAGTTACCTTCCAATGTATTTTTACAGTAACATAATGTAAAACAGGAGAGCTGTATAATAACGGTAGAGGGCTGTAAATTAACAGTACTTTGCTGGCAACCAGCTGCCAGTAGATTACTGTTATTTTACAGCGCAATTTTTACAGTGTGGAAGTCAGTTGTAGTTCCTGTGTTTCTCTATTTTCTGTTCTTGTGTTCCTCTTTCCTTCAGTGATTCTGCTTGTTAACAGCAGGTGTTCATCACTAATGCTCAACAATCACTTACATATTCACTTAATTATCTCACTGCAACACTGCGTCAATGTTACTTTTTACTCTTTGTAGTGTGGATTTTTCTGTGGAGTTGAAAGGGTTAACAGTGTAAGATAAAAGAAACACCCACAAAATGTATTTTAACAGTAATAAACTGTAAGTTATAAAACAGGTTTATACTGGCAACACTGTTGCCAGTAGCTTACTGTAAAATGTAGTTTTTTTGGGTCACCATTGTGCTGAAGAGTAGAGCCTGTGCTTCAGTCCAGGGGAAGATCAATTAACTTTGATGAATTGCTGCATGTTGCTTTATTTAACCCTCTGGGGTCTGAGGTGTTTTCTGGGTCCTGGAGGTGTTCTGACATGCTCTGACATTTGCACTTATGTCTGTTACTTGTGACAATTTTATGGCTAAAGTCTTATTACACTGTATTTAGCACAAACTCTGCTACAATAGTATATCAGCAGCATGTATGTAAAAGTTTGTAGTTTTGAGATAATTATTAAAATTGTATCATGTAGCCTAGAATATTTGCTTCAAAACTATGTGAAAATCATCCTGCATACTCATTCAGATAAGACAATATATTGGTTTAAAATTTGTAAGACATGTTTTGTGTAAGAAAGCTGTATGCGAGGAGGCGTTAACAACCCATGCAAATTGAGTGTTTCACAACAGAGAAAGACAAAGACCCTCCCATAATGGCCCTATTAGAAGTTCTCAGGCACTATCATTATGAGGCACAAAGAATGACTGCATTTAAAAAATAATGGCTTTTTGGGATTTATTTACAACACAACATAATCCAAAGATACACAAAAAAGGACATTATTGAACACACTGATCACACCTTTGTGCCATTCCTGAAACATCCCAGCAAACACAGGACGTCAATGTGACGTCAGGAAGACGTTGGACTCCAACTAATCCAACGTCAGTCAGACGTCATATTTTGGTTGAAAATGAAAGTCAGATTGACGTCTAAACCCAACGTTTGTTTGACATCAAGCTCCAACGTCAGACAGATGTTGAATTGTGGTTGGAATAAGCACCGCAAAAAAATGTGACATGCATGGCAGCACATTAAATCTCTGAAGATCTCAGCAGAGGAGGAATCAACAACTCAAACAGCATTACCAGCTTCACTTATTACTAACCAGATTTACTTTATTTAATTCACGTTTTATTGAAATCAATAGTTGTATTTTAAAGTCACCATGATGGTGGTTAGCGTTTGCTTTAGTTGTACTCTTGATACTTGACTTTAAAATATAAAATTTTCTCGGGCTGTCAAAACTGTGTTTATATAGCACATTTGTTGCGGCAAAAAAGCTTAGAGGAAATAAAATCTGGTGATATTGCTTGTTTATTGGTAATGATGAAATCATCAACTTGTAGTCGTCTGAATCACTGATTTGTGTCTCATTTTATAGGACTTTTGCTTTTAGTGTTGATTGTCAACAATGGTGACAATCAAAGGAAATGCTTCATGCTGCAGTCCATATCTCCCAGCATGCATTGCGGCATTAATAAATTATGCAGCTGGATTTTTTTGTAGCTTGTTTTATGCTCAGAGTTGATCTGATTATCAGGATATTTTGTTTGATTTTCACCATTGTTGAGATTCATACACTGTTTCTTGATGTCTGTGTGTGTCTAAGTAATGCCATAGATTAAAAGTTTTTGTGCACTTGTGGGAATCCATTTTTAGATTTTTAAAATTGGGTAAAAATTGCGATTTAAAAGAAAAAATATAGCCTAGAACATGAGGAGGCCATTCCAGTTTTTTTTCTTGGGGACCCAGCGTATTCTTTGCTTCACTACCTGATGAAGGAGTATGCAAATGGGGGAAGCACTGTTCAGGAACAGTATTTTCGACTGTCCTTATGTCGAGCCAGAATGGTTATTGAATGCGCCTTTGGCAGACTGAAAGCACGATTTGGAGCATTGAGAAGGGCAATGGACATTAATCTAAACCACCTTCCCTTTGTCATCTATGGCTGTTTTGTGCTCCATAACTACTGTGAGGCCAACAAGGAGACGATGGACGAGAACAGAGTCACTAGCTGCGTTTACATGGCTCAATCCGAATGAAATCAATCCGATTAAAGAATCCGAACAAGGTGTTTACATGGACGACAAATAAAGTAATCGGGTTGATGTGCGCGTTTACATGTCACAAGCTTTACATCTGATTTGATCGTTTTAGACATGCGCAGTTACTCACAATCAGTGCACTAGACGATTCCCGCCGCCGTTCCACGACGCGCATAACAGCCACCCTCTTACCATTGTTTTTTTTTTTAATTTTTTTTAATCAGATTTAACATTTACGTACTCCAGCTGCTAATTAGGAGACCACGAGCGCGATATAGATATATTTGCTTTACTTATTATTTATTAAATCCAGGCAATTGGTTGATGAAACATTGATTACGATGAAAATTAAGATACAATTAATACAAAACGAAATTCACTTTAAAGAAAGGCTTTGTGCTTTCTGATTGAGGTCTGTGAATGTTTTAAAGCATATTTTAGTGCCGATTTCAGAGCAGTCACGTCCGTAACCGAGAACTGTCACGTCCGTAACATTGTTTTTTCCTCATAATTGCGAACACGAAAAATAAAATAAAATGAATATTTTATGTTCTGTGGAGCTCGTTTTATTTTTTCTCACGTTTATATTAATTTCTGCTTAAATACTGAGTGCATGGAGGAATATAGCCTAGGCTATTCCGCGCTCAAGCACAAATCTTGCCGCAAAGCACCGGCAAAAGCAGACTAATGATAATATGTCTGAAAAAATAATGAGGCATTTTTATTGTTTATTAATAAAATATATATTTCTAAATCAGTGTCGGCTCCAAACATATCTAGCCTACTACATCTCCGCTGTAAAGTGGATGCGCCTTTAGAGAGAAATGCACCTTTCATATGGATTACAGCCTAATCAGCCGGTATTTGCTTTCGATTCACATTTTTTAGTTTAAAAGTGGACATTTCGAGCTTTATATAGAAATATTCATCATATTTTTGAGGCTATACACTGTATTTCAGTTCATTATTGAGACGCGCTCCAGTTCACGCCATGGAGATAATTATAGCGCGCCCTGTTTGTTTTATTTTATTTTACAAAAGCACAACGTTTTCTTGTTATTGTGAGTTTACCCAAATAAAAGTACTTGCGACTGATGCATTATTCCTTTCTGTATGACCAGAAAAGATTGAGTATTTAAAGTTGTTTCCACTGTTGATAGGAAAATGCAAGTGTTTAAAGAAAAAAATTATTAACCAAACCAACCAAACTGACGCCCATGGGTGAGAGCACCAATACCATTGACAATGCGAGTCGCAATCGTACTGTATAAACTCGGTAGCTGTCAATGCACATGCGCATTCCTTTCAGATTTGGTTTTCAGTCCGATTAAGTGTTTACATGTTCTCTTGATCGGATTACAAAAGGAATAAACCACCCCTTTCAATCCGATCGAAATTTCAATCGGATCGAGCTCAATCGGATCAATTAAGGTGTTTACATGAAGATTTTTCAATCCGATTGAGCCTTCAATCCGATTATAAGGGTCCATGTAAACGCAGCTAATGAGACAATTCAGCATGACAGGGTCAGGAGAGTCCTTACTGAATTTCTTGATCCATAAGAGGGACTTCTATCTGTTGGCCACTGTGGCTACAATCTTCTCTGCCTAGTACATGAGTGTGTGTTACATGTAGGGGTGGCTTGATACCACTTTTTCATGTCCGATACCGATACCGATACCACACACTTGAGTATCTGTCGATACCGATCTATAACTGATACAATACCATATATTCCACACAGCTGACATACACTGTAAAAAAAATCCCGTATTTTTTACGGAATAATGCTGGCAACTTTGGTTGCCAGAACAATTCTGTAAAAAATACATTAAAACTGTAATCACCTTTACGGAGCAGCATGTAAGTTTTACATTTTAAACTGGTATATTTAACAATGGATTTCAGCAATATTGACATGGCCATAAAGTTATTGAACAAATTCCTTCAGTAAGAATTGAAAACACCTGATGTTAACAAGCAGAATCACTGAAGGAGAAAACCATAATTAAAGTCACCATTATGGAGATCAGTGTGTGTTTTAGTTGGGCTCTTTACCCTTAAATTATTACTTTAAGTTTTTGTTTGGCTGTTGTACATGAGTTATAACAGCAGATGAACAAATAGAAAAGGTGATCTGATGATGTTGGTTGTTGTGTTTTAACATAATCATCAATTCACAATCATTTAACCTGAATCACTGAACTCATATGAGTTAAGTTTATTTTATTAATTTTAACTGCATAATATGTTTAGCCTTTTTAATGAAATTCAAATCAATAAAAATACAAATAAAAAAACATGTATCCATATTAAAAAATGTTTTGGCAACACAGACATATCAAGATTTAGCGTATGAATCTCAGCAATGGTGACAAACAGATCACCTCTGATCCTAAGCTCATTATTTATTCATGCAGCAATGCATGATGGGAGCCATGAATGAGTTTTGATTGGTAAAACCCAGAATGCACTGCAACATGCTTTATAAATGTCACCATTGTTGAGATACACAGGCTGATTATTGATGTCTATGTGTCTCTTTTTTGAAAAAGAGAAACTTTTTAGAAATTATTTGGATTACATTGTAAAAGTTAATAATATTATGGTGTTCAATGACGGTACCACTATAGATAATAAAGTAACCTAACTCATGAATTGGACTCTATATGAGTTCAGTAATTCAGGTCAAATGATTGTGAAATAATGATTATGTTAGAACACAACCAACACCATCAGATCACCTTTTCTCTTTGTTCATCATCTGCTGTTATAACTCATGTACAACAGCCAAACAAAACTTAATGTTAATAATTTAAGGGTAAAGAGCCCAACTAAAACACACACTGATCTCCATAATGGTGACTTTAATTATGGTTTTCTCCTTCAGTGATTCTGCTTGTTAACATCAGGTGTTTTCAATTCTTACTGAAGGAATTTGTTCAATAACTTTATGGCCATGTCAATATTGCTGAAATCCATTGTTAAATATACCAGTTTAAAATGTAAAACTTACATGCTGCTCCGTAAAGGTGATTACAGTTTTAATGTATTTTTTACAGAATTGTTCTGGCAACCAAAGTTGCCAGCATTATTCCGTAAAAAATACGGGATTTTTTTTACAGTGTAACTATATAATTAAGTCCCTCCAGAAAAACGCGGAGTTTTTTTGTGATTATCGCGGGCAAAAATCCTTGATTATGCGGCACGTTTTCTTAAAAAATGCGATGGAATTGCGGGATATTTATGCAATTTTATGCAATGAAATTGCGGGAACTTGCAAAAATTGCGGTTTGATGAAAAAGAGAGAAACATTTTTTCCCCCCAACACCCTATTCACTAGGCTACTACTTTAATGTAAAGAGTAATGTCTTACTTCCTATGATAAGCAAGCATACTACCTCACATAAAGAGCTGGGAATATTTAAGTTCTCATCTTGTTTTATTTCAGACCTTAATAAACACATGGCTCAAACTTACAAAACATTGATGAGTCGAACAAGTTCTGTAGCTCTACAAAATGAATATGTTACGACTTCAGTAAAAATGACAAAGTGGCAAAGTGGTTGTCCAGCGTCGACTTCCACCTGTGGTCCAACACACAGTTGCACGGAGTACAAAATAGTAGCCCATAATGCTTTCAAGTAACGTTAAGGCCTGTTCACACCGGGACGAATTTCGCGTGCGATATTCGCCGACGTTTAACGCCTCGTGACTAAACAAAGGGCGCCAATGTGAGTGTGCACACCGAAGCATAAAACGCCACGCGTAAAAGCGTCATTTAAAAAAAAAACGCCTAGGGTTCGTTTTTTGGGTTTGACGCGCCGCGTCAAAAACTATCCGACCAATGAGATTGGCGCTTTTGCTCACGTGTCTGGAGCTTCTGAAGTTACAGTAAACACAACTTGGGGGCGCTCAAACACAAAACGGTCTTGCCGAGCGTAACGCAAAGAAGACATACGCCAAGTATATGCCTCTTATATACTGTCTATGGTATATGCGTGTACAGTACCGGGAAGAAATAAGACGAGGAAGATGCAAGACGAGATGAATGTAGATGCTGTTGATCTCGTTGGTGTCGGAACATAAAGAACTATATGACAAACGTGCCAGCGTCTACGCGGGGTATTTCTGTTTTACATTAAGCGCCATCTAATGTCAGGAAATGAATTTGCATGTTCACTAGGCTCATCGTCAGCGAAAATCGCTTGGGTGTGAACACAAAAAACGCGTTGAAAACGCTGACGAATAATGCGCGCCGATATTCGTCCCGGTGTGTACGGCCCTTTACGTCGGTTTTATTTCAACATTATGAATAACATTGTTGCCTAGGCTTGCTACGATAGTCGGTGTAACCGGTGTTACGCGGTGTTCAGTCACAACACCGGTTTCATCACTGGCCCACCGCGGCACCGCAAAAAAAAATAAAAAAAAGTTTAAATTGACTACTATTGTATGATCACGCTTGTATTAATGTGAATGCTTTTAAACCGTTCAACAGGGTTCCTACACATTTTCCATTTCAAAATTCCATACTTTTCCAGACTCAAATTTCAAATCTTCTCTGTAGATTTTCAGACCATATTCAAAGTGCCCCTATTATGCTTTTTCAAATATTCCCTTTTAATGCAATGTGTAATGCAGCTCTCTGCAAAAGTATGAAAATAAAAGAGCACGCAATAAATTAAGTTGTTGTTTCTCAAAAGAAAGAATCGACTTTGAAGTACCTAAACCGAATTATCACGAATTTGAATCCCACTTCCGTGACGGCTACACGTCACTGGGTAACCAACCCGGTCACACTAAATGCACCTATTATGTTTATTGTGCAATTTATACGCGATAATGAGTTTTTACGTGCATAGGATACGCATGGGTACACTGTAAAAAATAAAACATAGATTTCATTTATATTTAATTAATTAAAATGAGGCAACAGATTACAAGCAATATTATTAATTAAATTTTACAAATTAGAATTGAGTAATAATTAATCGAATTAATTCCTTAAATGTTAACCATTTAAAATGAGTAAAATTTACAAAATATATGTTATTGCCAACATTGAAGACACCTGATGTTAACAAGCAGAATCACTGAAGGAGAAAACCATAATTAAAGTCACCATTATGGAGATCAGTGTGTGTTTTAGTTGGGCTCTTCACCCTTCAATTAATAACTTTAAGTTTTGTTTGACTTCTGTACATGAGTTATAACAGCCAGTTTATGAGTTAAATTTATTTTATTAATTCTAGCTGCATAATATTATTATCCTTTTCAATGAAATCCAAATGATCAAATCAATAATAATAAAAAATATATGTGTTATTTTTTTTGCGCACACAGACATCATGATTTAGCGTATGAATCTCAGCAATGGTGACAACCTCTGATCACAAGCTCATTATTTATTCATGCAGCAATACATGATGGGAGCCATGAATGAGTTTTGATTGGTGCAAACCAGAATGCACTGCAACATGCTTTATAAATGTCACCATTGTTGAGATGCACAGTCTGATTCATAATGTCCGTTTTTTGTTTTTTTGTTGTACAAGAGAAACTTTTTAGAAATGATTTGGATTACATTGTAAAAGTTATAAATATTATGGTGTACAAGTCCAGTACTTCTATAGTTAATAAAGTTAACTTAAGTCACAAATTGTACTCCATATGAGTTCAGTGATTCAGGTCAAATGATTGTGAAATAATGATTATGTTAAAACACAACCAACACCATCAGATCACCGTTTGTTCATCTGACTGTTATAACTCACGTACAGCAGCCAAACAAAAACTTAAAGTTAATAATTTAAGGGTGAAGAGCCCAACTAAAACACACACTCATCTCCATAATGGTGACTTTAATTATGGTTTTCTCCTTCAGTGATTCTGCTTGTTAACATCAAGGTGTCTTCAATGTTGGCAATAACATATATTTTGTAAATTTTACTCATTTTAAATGGTTAACATTTAAGGAATTAATTTGATTAATTATTACTCAATTCTAATTTGTTAAATTTAATTAATAATATTGCTTGTAATCTGTTGCCTCATTTTTATTAATTAAATATAAATAAAATCTATGTTTTATTTTTTACAGTGTAGGTTTAGTAGTGGTGTGGGGTGTGTGTATTATACGTTTGGCTAGGATTAGTGGTGTGGGGTGTGTGTGTATTACATGCAATAAAGTGTGTATCACGCGAAAACTGTGTATCCTATTTACGTAAAAATGTTTGCATATAAATTGCACATAAACACAATATTTATAGTTTTGCTATAGAGACGCATTTTCATGAGATCAAGCTGGGTAACACATTTGCCTAATATAGTAGGCCTATAGAAAAAAAAAATTAACGTTATAGCATGAAAATAGATAGTAGTCGGTTTAAATGATTAAATGTTAAAACGGCTTGCCATAGAAAGATTTGAGGCTGATTGGTGCCAACTAAGCTAGCTTAAGTAGCTAGCACATCCATTTAGAGGAAAAAACATTTAGCTGGACCAACTGGCACTAACGAAAAAAAAATTTAAGATAACATTTCGGGAATCACTCACTATTAGTATTTCCAATATTATAACATACTTACAAAGTCCTTGATGCGGACGTCGACTCAAGTGCAACACGAGACAGCGACACGAGACGAATACATCCTTCCTTGGCAACCAAGCTAGCTTAAGTAGCTAGCACGTCTATTTAGAGGAAAAACATTTGAATTATTTAGCTGGACTAACGAAAAAATTTAAGATAACATTTCGGGAATCACTCACTATTAGTATTACCAATATTTTAACATACTTACAAAGTCCTTGATGGGAACGTCGACTCAAGTGCCACACGAGACGAAGACAGCCTTCCTTGGCAACTAAGCTAGCTTAAGTAGCTAGCACGTCTATTTAGAGGAAAAAACATTTGAATTACTTAGCTGGACCAACTGGGACTAACGATAAAAACTTTAAGATAACATTTCGGGAATCACTCACTATTAGTATTTCCAAGATTATAACATACTTACAAAGTTTTTGATGGGGACATCAAGTGCGACACGAGACGAAGACCTAGACTACAGTCACATATCCGTCCGCCACAGAACCGGAGAAACTTGTATTCCGAGCATGTTTGATCATTTAAAAAAATCTCAGTATCATGTTATACATTTTAAAACATTTGTTTCAAAATAATGTATACTTGACACAGTCCCTATTATTTATTATCACTATAAAGGAAGAACTGTTTTTCACAGGGGATCGAGGGATATCACAATCTTCTTGAAACCGGAAGGTGTACCCAATAAAACCGCCTTTTCCACCACACTTAAACGAAAAAAACAAAAAACACTCTTATCTCTTATCTTAACTCTTATCCAAAAAACATCTATGCTTTTCACTTTTTTAATATAATTTTACTAAGCAGTATACACATAAAACATTTTTAATAATAACAGCAAAACAATATAAGCTATTATAAATTGACAAATTTAACTAAAATTACAAAGGTTGACATTTGGAGGAGTATAATTGTTATGGGTGAAATTGATTTTATATTTGGGCTTGGTCCCATGTTGCTGAAGGAGTCAAGGTGGTCAGAACAGCTATTTTGGAACCCCAGGCCTTCAAAGAGCACTGAAGGCCCAATATAAGAAGACATCACCCTCAAACAAAGACAATGACGAATAAAAAATACAATAAATGAATCACTTTTTCTAGAATATAAATATAATTTTATATAACACTTTAGAATAAATAGTCCACATGGACTGGAAGAAACGTGTCACCGTCTGCCCATATTCCCAGTTCCCAAAAATCATGTGGCTATAACTCACATGTTATCGACAGTTTGGTTTATTCCTTTTTGGTAAAAAATTCCATTCTTCATCTGTGGTCTTGTTTCTATGCCATAGCGTTATTGGAAGGATTTTGTAAGTAACATTCCGTGGGAAAAAGTTTGGACATTACAAAATGAGAGAAATTAAGTTAATTCATATAGGTTTTACCCAGAAAAGTGCTCTCTCAAAAGACTTAAGAGTCTTACCCTTTTACTTAAGAGTCTTACCCTAAGAGTCTAGCCCATTACCCTTTCTGTTCAGAGAAACCTTTGCATTTATTTTGGAACTGCTCTTTCACGGTTTATAAAAAGTGATATTTTATAAACCGTTTTTTTCTGAAATTTAGCTAAATTTCACATTCAAACATGTAAATGTTCTAAATGCAATCCTCCTTTTTAAGATTTAAACATAAAATTAAAATCTATTTTGAGTCTATGAGTCTAAAAAGCTATAAGAACAGGCTGTGTTTAAGGGCTTGGCACTAAATCTGGAATGAAAGACTGGAATGAAAGACTGTCAGTGGACGTTTAGATTGTGGCCAGATTGGACATATTTATTCAGGTCATTTCTTCAACTAATTCTGGATGTCAACGGACGTACAGATTATTGCCAGTATGAACGTCTTTTCTCTATAGTTCTGGCTGTCAGTGGACGTTTAGATTGTGGCCAGATTGGACATCATTATTCACGTCATTCATCAACTAATTCTGAACTTCAATTGACGTTTAGATTATGGTCAGATTGGACATCTTCATTCACGTCATAAATCGACTAAATCTAGATGTCAATGGACGTACAGATAATTGCCAGTATGAACGTCTTTCCTCGACTAGTGCTGGCTGTCAGTGGACGTTTAGATTGTGGCCAGATTGGACATCATTATTCACGTCATTCAGCAACTAATTCTGAACGTCAATGGACGTTTAGATTATGGCCAGATTGGACATCTTCATTCACGTCATAAATCGAATAAATCTAGATGTCAATGGACGTTTAGATTATAGTCAATATAAACGTCTTTTCTCAACTAGTACTGGCCGTCAGTGGACGTTTAGATTGTGGTCAGATTGGACATCTTTATTCAGGTCATTTCTTCAACTAATTCTGGATGTCAACGGACGTACAGATTATTGCCAGTATGAACGTCTTTTCTCTACTAGTTCTGGCTGTCAGTGGACGTTTAGATTGTGACCAGATTGGACATCATTATTCACGTCATTCAGCTAATAATTCTGAACGTCAATGGACGTTTAGATTATGGCCAGATTGGACATCTTCATTCACGTCATAAATCGAATAAATCTAGATGTCAATGGACGTACAGATTATTGCCAGTATGAACGTCTTTTCTCAACTAATTCTGGCCGTCAGTGGACGTTTAGATTGTGGCCAGATTGGACATCTTTTTTCAAAGTCATTCATCAACTAATTCTGGATGTCAACGGACGTTTAGATTATTGCCAGTATGAACGTCTGTTTTGAACTAGTTCTTGCTGTCAGTGGACGTTTAGATTGTGACCAGATTGGACATCATTATTCACGTCATTCATCAACTAATTCTGTACGTCAATTGACGTTTAGATTATGGTCAGATTGGACATCTTCATTCACGTCATAAATCGACTAAATCTAGATGTCAATGGACGTACAGATTATTGCCAGTATGAACGTCTTTTCTCAACTAATTCTGCCCGTCAGTGGACGTTTAGATTGTGGCCAGATTAGACATCATTATTCACGTCATTCATCAACTAATTCTGGCCGTCAGTGGACGTTTAGATTGTGGCCAGATTAGACATCATTATTCACGTCATTCATAAACTAATTCTGAACGTCAATGGACGTTTAGATTATGGCCAGATTGGACATCTTCATTCACGTCATAAATCGACTAAATCTAGATGTCAATGGATGTACAGATTATAGTCAATATGAACGTCTTTTCTCAACTAGTACTGGCTGTCAGTGGACGTTTAGATTATGGCCTGATGAGACATCATCTCTCAGTGTCATTAATCAACTTATTCTGGCTGTCAATGGACGTTCAGATCATGGCCTGGACGGACAGACGCGATATCAACCTGTTTTGTATGTCCACAGACGTCGCTTCCTCAGTGGGTTACAAAAAGAATCGATAGCTGCAGCCCTAGTCATGATTGTTTATGAATGATTTTGAATGCATAATAAGGCACACACATTTGAACTGTTGTATCATTTAGACACAAAGAGACATCAAGAATCAGAGTATGAATCTCAACAATGGCGACAATCAAAAGCTTCATGCTGCAATGATTATAGGATATATAGTTAGGATAGAATTAGCTAGTTAGCAGTTTTTCAGCCAGGAGATTTAGAGACTTAAGACTGTGGCTGAAGTCAGTTGTAGATTCTGCTCGTCTTTTTTTTCTGTTCTCTTCTTTCCTTCAGTGATTCTGCTTGTTAACGGACTTATTAAGGCTGAAATGACTCCATCTTTAATATACACAGGTTTTGCGGCTCAGATAAGGTCCACACAGCAAAATCCACAGTGTTAAATTAACACTGCTCAGTGTTTATATGAGTCCACACTCAGAGAGTCTTAAATGAACACTGAAGCAGTGTTACAGTTAATGAGATAATTAAGTGATTAATTGAGTGATGATTGAGCATTATTGAAGACACCTGATGATAACAAGCAGAATCACTGAAGGAGAAAATCGTAATTGGTATGTTACCATTATGGATATCAGTGTTGGTTTTAGTT
The DNA here is from genome assembly GCA_033366665.1 of Phoxinus dragarum. Lineage (NCBI taxonomy): Eukaryota > Metazoa > Chordata > Actinopteri > Cypriniformes > Leuciscidae > Phoxinus > Phoxinus dragarum. Next base: position 58,547 of record JARPMJ010003797.1, read on the forward strand.
GGGCTCTTGACCCTTAAATTATTAATTTAGATTTTATTTGGCTGCTGTACATGAGTTATAACAGTCAGATGAGCAAAGAGAAATTGTGATATGAAAGTGTATCATTAGTTCACAATCATTTAACCTGAATCACTGAACTCAAATGGAGCCAAATGTAAGAGTTACATTTACTATATTGATTATAGCTGCACTGTTCTCGACAAGCATAATATTTGTAACTTTTACAATGTAAATCAAATTATTTCTTAATACTGAATCACATACATTCTTTTTTTTTCTTTTTTTTAAACACAGACATCAAGAATCAGCCTGTGAATCTCAACAATCGTGACAATTATAAAGCATTTTGCAGTGCATTCTGGGTTCCACCAATCAAATCTCATTCATGGCTCCCATCATGCATTGCTGCATGAATAAATAATGAGCTTATGTTCAGATGTGATCTGTTTGTCACCATTGTTGAGAGTCATACGCTAATTATTGATCTCTGTGTGGGCCTACCTGAAAATACTATTCAGAAGTTATTTTTTGTTTGTTTTTTGTTAATTGATTTGATCATTTGGATTACATCAGCTCATTAATCCATGTGATAACGAGCTGATTCAGTCGTGTTGGTTTAGGGAGACAAAGAAAACATGCAGTGTTGATGGTCCTCCATGAGAGGTTTGAGAAACACTGCTCTACAAGGATAGTGCTGCTATAATCCATAAGGTAAACTAAACTCAGAAATTATGCTCTCAAAGAGTTCGGTGCTTAGGTCAACTATTGATTGTTAAAACACAACCAATACCGTCAGATCACATTTTCTATTTGTTCATCTGGCTTTTATAACTTAATTACAACAGCCAAACACAATCTAAAGTTATTAAAGTAAGGGTCAAGTACCCAACTAAACTAAACACTGATATCCATAATGGTGACAATATTACATTAATTTTCTCCTTCAGTGATTCTGCTTCTTATCATCAGGTGTCTTCAATAATGCTCAATCATAACTTAATTAATCACTTAATTATCTAATTAACTTTAACACTGATTCAGTGCTCATTTAGCACTCTCTGAGTGTGGACTCATATAAACACTGAGCAGTGTTAATTTAACACTGGGGATTTTGCTGTGTGGACACATATGTACACTGAGTAGTGTTAATTTAACACTGGGGACTTTGCTGAGGCTGCAGTATGTACCATGGTTACTAGGTTACGAGGTACTAGGGTATGTACCATGGTATGTATTATAGTTCATCATGGTAAACTTTCTTATGGGATCAGAGAGAATAATGATGAAATTTATTTGATCATTATCTGATGTGTTATTGTTTTTATATTTTACATCAGGTGATGATGATGATGGCTACTATACAGACTCTGATGAGATTGGGTCACGTACTCATTTCCCTGAGAGTTGGCTTTGGCAAGAGATTGATCTGTGCGATTATTGGTGAGTAGGATACTTTTAGACAAAAGCTGTAAATTAAGTCTCATTCACAAACCAATGAGCATGCATTTTTCCTTTATTTTCCTTGATATTATGCATTTTATGCAATGATCCCCACTATAGTGTGTATTTTAGCTGCAAGAAAACTGATTCAACGTATGTGTTGGGGGATAGGCTCCATAGTCAATTTCATTAATTTACTTATTTAATAGCTTTGTTTTATATATGAGATTTATTTTCTTCTATTGTATTAGTGTAGCATGAGCCAACGTAGAGAGGCCACTATGGCCACACTACTAGAAATAGAATAATTCTGCTTTAAGAGAACAGACTATGCCACTCTGTCATTACACAGAAGATAAATGAAAAGTAAATCTTATTTTAAGGCACACAGGTTAAGTACACTAGTAAGGAGACATGAATGCCATACAAAAAGGTTTTTTATTCATTTCCGATCACATTAAAATAGACAGTGAGCGTACCAGAAAAGCCGCACCCCCAAAGTCTTTTGTTGTCTTTCGTAGGTTCACTCGACGCTGAGTAGCGATGGCGCAATGGGAACGCCCTCAGGGAGGTGCCGATTGTCTGAACCCATATAGAATCACGCCAATTCATTGGCCTGATGGTGCGGGTGCCTCCTCAGCGGCGCTACATCACTCACCCTTTATATAGTGAACGCGCCATCTTGTCCTCAGATTTTTTTTCTTTAAAAAGAAGCGATTCTTCTGGCCCTAGTTCGAACTAGTTCACTTTTCTTTGGAAATATATAACAGGATTTCTGTCATGTGCTTCAGCGACCACACTCTGTGGAACTTTGTTCTCCTTTCGGTGAAGCACTATGGATTTGCGTCGTTGCCAGCCTCCATGCTCTCGCTTCATTGCAAGCGACGACCCGCACGGTAAGTGTGTGAAATGTCTTGGCATAGCACATGCTCGCGAGGCTATTTTTGGTGCGCCGCTCATTCTCCGGTGGAGTTTCTTCATGACTATTTATGCCCCAGTCCAGAGGCACACGATGTCGTCTCCTTTGGACTGGAGGATGTTTTATTCACTGCGGCGTCTGATTCTGAGGATTTCGGGTGTGTGGCCGACGCTCTCCCACCCAGCGGCCAGGAAGCGCGGCCATCTGAGGTCTACACCGAGCTCGTGGATGTCCGACGTGGATGCCCGAGCACGTGCTACTGAGAAGCTTGGCATTGAATGGCCGGACGAGCTTTGTGATTCTCAGTCCTCCAAGCTCGACGAACGTTTTCTGAGTTGTCAATCCTCTTCGTGATACTTTAGAAGAAAACTGCCATTTTTCAGAGATCTTCACTGTGTGATTTCTAGGCCATTAAAGCAGCCTTTCTCCGCGCGGCTGACTAATGCTGTGGTCGCTGACTTCACCAACCTGGTTGGTTCTGTGGAGCAGGGCTACACTTGCATTCCAGTGGTTGAGGACACGCTGGCCACTCAACTTTTGCCTTCGTCTGCTCCTTCCTGGAAGTCTCGCCCTCTTCTTCCTTCGAATCCCTGTAGCACCACGTCCGCCCTCGTGGAAAAATCTTACGTGGAACGGCGGCTGGCCAGGCAGGTATGGCGCTCCATACCATGGCGATTCTCCAAGCCTACCAAGCGGAAGTCTTTAAGGAAATGGACGAGGAATGGGGCCTCACGCCGGAAGCGGTCAAAGATCTACGGAGCTACCGATCTCTTGTATGTACGGAGGGCGGAGCTACCACCCTTGTATGTCTCAAGCTGTCAGGTTAAGAGGCAGCTGGTAAAACTGCATAAGAACAAAGCTCCGGGACCGGATGGTATTAGCCCCAGAGTCCTTAAGGTCTGTGCTAACCAGCTATGTGGGATTTTACAACACCTTTTTAACCTCAGTCTGAGCTTGACGAAGGTTCCACTATTGTGGAAAACAATCTGTCTTGTTCCAGTGGCTAAAAAGTCTGCTCCATCTGCTCTCAATGACTATAGACCAGTTGCTTTAACCTCACACATTATGAAAGTTTTAGAGAGACTGGTTCTGGCCCATCTGAGACCACAAGTTACTACCTCCATTGACCCATTGCAGTTTGCCTACTGCCCTGGGGTTGGGGTGGAGGATTCTATCATCTACCTGCTTCAGCGAGCTCACTCACACCTGGATAGAGCTGGCAGCATGGTGAGGATCACGTTCTTTGACTTTTCCAGTGCTTTTAACACGATCCAACCGTCATTGCTGCATGAGAAGCTTCAAGTGATGCAGGTGGACACCTCCACAATTTCCTGGATTATTGGCTACCTGACAGACAGACCTCAGTTTGTGAGACTGAGGGGTGGTGTGTCTGAACGAGTGGTCAGCAGCACAGGAACACCACAGGGGACTGTTCTCTCGCCATTTCTCTTCACGTTGTACACGTCAGATTTCCAACACAACTCAGAGTCCTGTCATCTTCAAAAATACTCAGATGACTCTGCAGTTGTTGGGTGTATTAACGGTGGAGATGAGACGGGGTACAGAGATGTGGTGGATCGCTTTGTGTCGTGGTGTGGGATAAACCACCTTCTCTGGTTTAAACGTGACTAAGACAAAAGAGATGGTGGTGGACTTTAGGAGGACCAGGAAAACAACACCAAAACCCATTTACCTGCATGGAGAAGAGGTGAAGGTGGTTGACCATTTTAAGTATCTAGGTGTGTACACAGCAAAAACTCCAGTGTTAAATTAACACTCCTGGGAGTGTATATGAGTCCACACTCAAGAGTGTAAAGTGTTAAAATATGAGTGTTAAATGAACACTCAAGAGTGTTAAAGTTAATGAGATAATTAAGTTAATAATTGAGTGATGATTGAGCATTATTGAAGACACCTGATGTTAACAAGCAGAATCACTGAAGGAGAAAATCACAAATTGTAAGCCACCATTATGGAGATCAGTGTTTGCTTTAGTTGGGCTCTTGACCCTTATAATATTAACATTAGATTTTGCTTGTCTGCTGTTACTGATTAATAACAGTCAGATGAACAAAGAGAAAATGTGATCTGATGGTGTCGGTTATGTTTTGACATAATCATATTGTGATCTGAAATGAACAAAACATATTTAGATAGTTTGGTGTAACTTGTTAATACGGCAGCGCTCACATTATAAAGCATATGATTTTCAGTATTTTTAACATAATCCAAAATATTTAATAAACATTGTTCTGATCACGAGACTTTTAAAACACTTTATTTAGAAACACAGACATCAATAATCAGCCTGTGAATCTCAACCATGGTGACAAGAATAAAGCATGTTGCAGTGGCTGCCACCAATCAACTCATTAATGGCTCCCATCATGCATTGTGGAATTAATAAATTATGATCTGAATTGTATTTTAAGTCATTTCCTTTTCCTAATTGAATATTTTGCTCATCACCATTGTTGAGATGCATAGACTGAATCTTGATATCTGTGTGTGCCTAAAATAACGATTTTTTTTTTTTCAAAAAAACTTTAAAATAAATTATTCCATATTTATTTATAAAAAAATCTGGATATTTATGTAGAGTCACAGTTATGCTGTAATTAACAATTTTTATCTAATTCTAAATAAGGGTTCAGTGATCAAGCTCATATCATGATTGCCATAATATAACCAACAGATCACTTTTTTTCTTTGTTCATCTGTCTGTTATAAATTAATAACAGCAGGCACACAAAATTCTAAGTAAATAATATAAGGGTCAAGAGCCCAACTAAAGCAAACACTGATCTCCATAATGGTGACTTACAATTTGTGATTTTCTCCTTCAGTGATTCTGCTTGTTAACATCAGGTGTCTTCAATAATGCTCAATCATCACTCAATTATTAACTTAATTATCTCATTAACTTTAACACTCTTGAGTGTTCATGTAACACTCATATTTTAACACTTTACACTCTTGAGTGTGGACTCATATACACTCCCAGGAGTGTTAATTTAACACTGGAGTGTTTTCTGTGAACACTGGAGTTTTTGCTGTGTACCTCGATAATAGACTTGATTGGAAACGCAACTCTGAGGCCATCTTCAAGAAGGGCCAGAGCAGACTCTACTTCTTGAGGAAGCTCAGGTCTTTTAATGTATGCAGCAAGATGATGTATATGTTCTATCAGTCTGTTGTCGAAAGTGCAATGTTCTTTGCAGTCATCTGCTGGGGAAGCTGCATCAGAGCCAGTGACAGTAAGAGACTAAATAAACTAATAAAGAAGGCTGGCTCTGTACTGGGGTTTGCTCTAGAACCCCTGGAGTTGGTTGTGGATAAAAGGATGTTGAAGAAACTATTTAACATCATGGACAACACATCTCATCCTCTGCACAATTTGGTGGTTGGGCAGAAGAGTGTTTTCAGCTGGAGACTCCGGCAACTCTGCTGTAGCAAGGACCGGTACAGAAAGTCATTCCTACCCACTGCAATAACAATATATAATAGCTCTTCTCTGGGTAGATAAGAGATCATGGACATTAATGACAGAACAGAAGGACACATGAATATAGGGCATCTGATATTTTAAATTGCACATTTTGTGTAATTATTTTTATTTATTTATTATTATTCTTGAAGGAATTTGTATACAGTATATGTCAATGTATGTTTTGTCTGGTATGTATTGTGTTTTGCTGCTGTGACATCGCAATTTCCCCTTGGGGATTAATAAAGTCTTTCTAATCTAATCTCACGCTGCGTGCTGCTAAGCACACTGCACGTGCAGTTGGACGCACCATGGCGGGTTTGGTGGCTGTTGAGCGCCACCTATTGCTGAATCTCACTAAGATTTGTGAGAAAGAGAAGGTCTTCCTATTGGATGCCCCTATCTCCCAGTCAGGCTTGTTTGGAGAGGCAGTTAATTCAGTGGTTGACAAATTCCGGACTGCTAGAACAGTTGGCTGCCCTTAAGCAGTTTATGCCTAGGAGGGCCCGTTACCATCCTACTCCTTCCTCAGCGCCTAGAGACCACTTTGCACACTGGAAAGAGTCCTCTAGAAAGAGTGACGAGCCGAGACATCCCCCACCTCGCACGGTCTGGTGAGCTCGTGGCCGTCCGATCGGCGAATCCGAAGACATGTTGACCTGAGGCAGCGAACAAAGCCCGCTGCTTCAGCTTCGCATGGGCATTCCTGATCCACGTGTCAGGAAACGGAGAGCTTCCCCCATCTCAGAAGGGAGGGACAGACTGCTGAAGCGTATCTGTTTCCCCTCAAGATGCTGCCACGCGCGCTTGGGGATGCAGAGTCAGCCATTAAAGGATGGAGACGTTCAAGGCTATCTCTCCTCAATGCATCTTCTCACTCGAGCTGTTTCACCCACGGAAGGCTTTTGGCTTTCACGCATCTGGCTTTCTCCTCGTGTCGAATGCTCCAGTCCCTATGCTAGACCCCGGAATGAGAGAGACCTTGCTGGCCCCTGTGGGCCAATCTTCACAGTCAAAGGACGTCTCAAGCCCTCCTTCGACTCTTTTAATGATGTTTTACTAACAAGGTTCGGGAGGAACACGTTCTAATGATCAAGCAATCAAGTCACTCCAACCAGCTGTCATCAATCAGTAATCAACAGATCCACTCAATCAGCATGAGTAAAACCTATAAATATTCACAGTCAACTCACCCTTATCCCTCCACCACCCCATCTCCTCACACTTGCATGGCTATCTTCCTAACCAGAGACGGGGGGAGTACTCTGGGTTCCCAATTTCCGAGCTCGGAGCCCTCCCCCCGGACAGCACGCCAAATACGCATAACTTTTACTCTCCGATCATTCGTAATTGTGAACTCGTGAAGCGCTGTGTCCACCACCTCTCGCTGGAGGGTCCATTCCCGCGCAGCCTTTGTCTCACCATCTAGCAGTGTGGAGACTATTTAGGCACACACAGACATCAAGATTCAGTCTATGCATCTCAACAATGGTGATGAGCAAAATATTCAATTAGGAAAAGGAAATTACTTAAAAGACAATTCAGATCATAATTGATTAATTCCGCAATGCATGATGGGAGCCATTAATGAGTTGATTGGTGGCAGCCACTGCAACATACTTTATTATTGTCACCATGGTTGAGATTCACAGGCTGATTATTGATGTCTGTGTTTCTAAATAAAGTGATTTAAAAGTCTCTTGATCAGAACAATATTTACAAAAAATTTTGGATTATATTAAAAATACTGAAAATCATATGCTTAAGAATCAGAGAGCTGCTGTACTAACAAGTTAAACTAAACATCTAAATTTTGTTTTGTTTATTTCAGATCACAGTATTATTATGTCAAAACATTAACAACCCCATCAGATCACATTTTCTCTTTGTTAATCTGACTGTAATTAATCAATAACAGCAGACAAGCAAAATCTTTAGTTAATAATATAAGGGTCAAGAGGCCAACTAAAACAAATACTGATCTCCATAATGGCGACTTACAATTTGTGATTTTCTCCTTCTGTGATTCTGCTTGTTAACATCAGGTGTTCATCACTAATACTCAATCATCACTCAATTTATCACTTAATTATCTCATTAACTTTAACACTCTTAAGTGTTCATTTAACACTCATATTTTAACACTTTACACTCTTGAGTGTGGACTCATATAAACTCCCAGCAGTGTTAATTTAACACTGGAGTTTTTGCTGTGCACAGCAAAAACTCCAGTGTTGAATTAACACTCCTGGGAGTGTATATGAGTCCGCACTCAAGAGTGTAAAGTGTTAAAATATGAGTGTTAAAGTTAATGAGATAATTAAGTTATTAATTAAGTGATGATTGAGCATTATTGAAGACACCTGATGATAACAAGCAGAATCACTGAAGGAGAAAATCACAAATTGTAAGTCACCATTATGGAGATCAGTGTTTGCTTTAGTTGGCCTCTTGACCCTTATATTATTAACTTTAGATTTTGCTTGTCTGCTGTTACTGATTAATAACAGTCAGATGAACAAAGAGAAAACGTGATCTGATGATGTTGGTCATGTTTTGACAATCATATTGTGATCTGAAATAAACAAAACTTATTTACATAGTTTGGTTAAATTTGTTCATAAAACAGCTCTCTGTTACTAAACTGTATGATTTTCAGTATTTTTAATGTAATCAAAAATATTTAATAAACATTGTTCTGATCAAGAGACTTCTAAATACTTTATTTAGAAACACAGACATCAATAATCAGCCTGTGAATCTCAACCATGGTGACAATAATAAAGCATGTTGCAGCGGCTGCCACCAATCAACTCATTAATGGCTCCCATCATGCATTGCGGAATGAACAAATTATATGAAGTAATTTCATTTTCCTAATTGAATATTTTGCTTGTCACCATTGTTGAGATGCATAGACTGAATCTTGATGTCTGTGTGTGCCTGAAAATGAAGATTTTTTTTTTTTCAAAACAACTTTAAAATAAATTCTTCAATATTTATTTATCAAAAATGCTGGATATTTATGTAGAATCACAGTTATGCTGTAATAAACAACAGAAATTAAAAGAAAAAAGGGTTCAGTGATCAAGTTCATATTATGATTATCATAACATAGCCAACAGATCACTTTTTTTTCTTTGTTCATCTGTCTGTTATAAATTAATAACAGCAGGCACAAAGAATTTTAAGTAAATAATATAAGGGTGAAGAGCCCAACTAAAGCAAACACTGATCTCCATAATGGTGACTTACAATTTGTGATTTTCTCCTTCAGTGATTCTGCTTGTTAACATCAGGTGTCTTCAATAATGCTCAATCATCACTCAATTATTAACTTAATTATCTCATTAACTTTAACACTCTTGAGTGTTCATTTAACACTCATATTTTAACACTTTACACTCTTGAGTCTGGACTCATATAAACTCCCAGGAGTGTTAATTTAACACTGGAGTGTTTGCTGTGAACACTGGAATTTTTGCTGTGCAAAGTGCTTTTAAACTGTTCTAATTGGAACAACTCATGAAGATCTTCACGACTAGTTACCCCTGAAGCAGCACACCAGCGATCTGACTGGATTTTTAAGTCTCTCACAAATTCACAATATGTCTGATCTGCAGATTTTTGCATGTTCCTAAATTTCTGTCGATAGGCCTCTGGTACTAGCTCATAAACTTTCAGAACCGCCTCTTTAACCCTATGCTAATTTTGGCTATCACAAACACTTAATAAAGAATAAGCTTTTTGTACCTTACCGGTTCACACACTGTAACATCAAAGTCATTTCAGTATCTGGCCATTTCATAACGTCTGCCAAACGCTCGAACAAACTGAAAAATGTGTCTACATCAGTTTCACTAAATTCTGGTATCAGCTTAATATTATTGGTTACATCCAACCCTTTTTTAACAGACCCACTTGCACTGTCCCCCAGTTTACCCTCACCAATTAGCTGAAACCGCAAAGCCTTGACCTCCAATTTACGAATTTCAATTTCACGATTCAATTTCACCTTTTCTAGCTCTAAAAGCATTCTTTTTGTTGCTCAAAAGAGAATGTAGGAGCAATAATGGAAGATTTTTCAGCACTCTCATCATCATCATCATCCTCACCACCATCATCATCATCCAAAGCCATAGGCTTATTTACATTTACATTTAGTCATTTAGCAGACGCTTTTATCCAAAGCGACTTACAACTGAGGACTACAGCAAGCGAGTCATCGTGAAGAGGCAAAAATAACACAAAAAGTGCTCAAAATACAAAGTTCAGGCATTGCTCAGAGTAGCATAAGCCAAACAAGGTTTTTTTTTTTTTTTTTATGTCCAGTGCTCACGGAAGAGATGAGTTTTCAGTTGTCTTTTGAATGTGGTCAGGGATTCTGCATTCCGGACGAGGGTAGGGAGATTATTCCACCAGCATGGAACTGTGAATGAGAATGTTCTGGAGAGTGATTTTGTGGCTCTCTGTGATGGTACCACGAGCCGTCGCTCATTGACCGATCGCAGGCTTCTGGTAGGGATGTAGACTCGTAGGAGCGAGTGAAAGGACCTTCCAAATTCTAACCAAGAGAAAAACATTTTTCGCACAATCCCCAATTGTTACATTCCGGCTCAAGGAAGTAACAAGAGAAAAAATCCAAAAATATATTAAACAAAATATATTTATTTAAGTCTAGGGGTATATAATAAAGAAAAAAGTTCAACAAGAAAAATAAACAAACAATTAAGAAAAAAAACAATACGAAGGTCCCGCTCCTCAGCACAACTGCAGGATAGGGGTAGCCACTCCTCCCACAAAGGGCAGACATCTTAAATCCATTCACAAATTCAAGACAGGTGTGGATCCTTACTTGACAACCTATAAAAATAAATAAAAAAGACAAACAGGAAAAACCCAAAACAAAACTGATCCGTAACAAAATCATATACATAAATTTTAAGTTTAGACATACATTTTTTTTTTTGAGTGAAGAGTACATCAACATTACTCATTTTTAAATATAATTTTCTCATATCTCAGTTCAGCACCAGTCACAGATAAAGTGATCTACCTGAAAGACTCTTTCACTACCTGGCAGGTCTTGGCTGTCAGTCTGTCACCAACACTTGGTAAGATGAAGCTGCAAACATACGATACATGGTCTGAAAAACATCATAATCCAGGAACTGCTGCTTTAAACCCTTCTGTGTGTCTGTGTTCCTCCTCAAAGGCATCTGTGTGGCAGAACCTGAGGAGATGATTGTGTTTAAGAGCTTATTCATTGACCTCAAGATCCCTTATTCAGCTGTGCGCGGTGAACAACTGGAAATAAAGGCCATTATTCACAACTATACACCAAAGAAGCAGAAGGTAGATTTGAAATAAAAAAAATACATTTAGATTTATGGTATACATTAAAAGCATGGTCATGGTAATAACCATTTCTGCTTAAGTCAAGTAATTGACTAATGACAGGATACATGGATTCTGAGAGTAATTTAAAATGTTAAGATTTTAAGCTCTATGTGACTCACATAATCACATAACTCACATAATAATCAGTATACTGATTATTGCTAAAACAGAAATGTCTATCACACTTTTCTTATTTGATTTACTTTAGAGGACGTTTATACAAAGATATTGAAGACATTGAAGATTTGTCTCGCTCTCCTGTTTTCACAGGTGCGTGTGGAGTTTATGGAGACAGAAAATGTTTGCAGCTTTGCCAGTAAGAAAGGCAAACACAGAACAACAGTAACCGTTGACAAAGACTCCAGTAGAGCGGTTTCATATGTGATTATTCCCATGACTCTGGGAAATCACATGATTGAGGTGAAAGCTGCAGCATATGATTCTGTCCACACTGATGGAGTGAGAAAGACCCTGAAGGTGGTGGTACGTCTGATGAGACTTCTGTCACTTTTCATTTGATTTGGTCATTACACAATGATAAATAGATGTTTGTCATATTTTGAATAGATAACTTTAAGCCACAGGTACACTGTTAGACCTTACCAGGGTTTTTTTTACGATAAAGTGTTGCCAGTAATTTACTGTTAAGTGTACAGTTCTTTACTGTAATATACAGTTTCTTACTGTAAAAATGCACTAAATTAAAACTCGAGTTAAAACTAATTTCACTTGCAGAAACCGACTGCCTTAAATTGACCAACTGTCATTTAAATATATTAACTAAAATGTATAATTAATTAACTACACGAGCAAAGAGTTATTATGAACTTTCATTTGAAACCACTAAAAAACTTTAGTACATAAAAAGAATTCCACTGGACCAGCATCTACACAGTCACCGTCAGTGATATAAAGCAACATGCAGCATATCATCAATATTTCTAGATCTTCTCCTGGACTGAAGCACAGGCTCTACTCTTCAACACAACGGTGACCCAAAACATTTTTATTTTACAGTAAACTACTGGCAACAGTGTTGCCAGTATAAACCTGTTTTATATCTTACAGTTTATTACTGTTAAAATACATTTTGTTGGTGTGTCTTTTTATCTTACACTGTTAACCTATGAAAGTAAAAGAGTAGCAAAACTCGAGAGCACGTATATGTGAATTTGAGAACTTGTACAATAAATATTTGTACTTGTATGCTCAAATTTACACTAACAGCTCTGATGTGAAAACCTGTAAAATAAAAATCTGAAGTTGAATGTTGAAATTTGTACTCGCAGAGAATAGTCACAAACCTGTATTCTGAATTTGAAGCTGCAGACAAGTAGTAACAAATGTGTAAAATGCCATTCACAAAAATACAATGACAGACACAAACGTGTAATATATATTTGCACTTCTTCTTACGTTCATATTCCCAGTACAACCTCAAATAAGCACTTGCAACTCCTCAAATATGTCACTACAAGTTAAAATTTCGCGCCTTGACTTTTGCTACTCTTTTCGCGATATATGAGGTGCAAAACTGACTTGTGCACTTGCAACTCAGAGGTGCGAGAGAAGGGGGGCGAGAGAAGGGGGGCGAGAGAAGGGGGGTGTTTAAAGGAGCTGTTTACCTTCATATTAACCCTTTCAGCCCCACAGGAAAAATCCACACTACAAAGAGTAAAAAGTAACATTGACAGTGTTGCAGTGAGATCATAAAGATCATTAAGTGAATATGTAAGTGATTGTTGAGCATTAGTGATGAACACCTGCTGTTAACAAGCAGAATCACTGAAGGAAAGAGGAACACAAGAACAGAAAATAGAGAAACACAAGAACTACAACTGACTTATTACACATATTATTAACCAGTATGACTCTGTCATACATCTACTGAAGGTGTTATTGAGATGTTTAATTGAAAATGTTTGATTTGAAATTACCATTATAGAGATCAGTGTTTGCTTTAGTTGGGATGCTGATGCTAAAAAAATAGTTTTCTTCTTGCAGCTTGAGCTGTTATTTTGCAAGTCACACTTGAGCACACATACAGTTTGTGAATGATTGCGGTTATATTCACTATGATTGAAAAAAGCATCATATAGTCGGTCCATTCACTAAGAAATTAGTTCTCACTCATTAAGAGTTTAATTCTCAATCAAAAGTGTTACATTAGCTCCACTGTGGAACAACAGTAACAATTACAATTACTAATTTTATGCATTAACACATGCATAACCAAAAATAACAGAGCTACACTGTTTTGTAGAAACACACAGATATCACAAATTAGCACATGCATCTCAACAATGGTGCGAATATATGTTTTTAATTATTATTCATAATTACATGTACAAAAGTTATTGTTGAGAATGAACAGAGATTTAGTTAATAATAAAGTTTGTTGTCACCATGATGGAGATCAGTATTTGATTTATTTGGGCTCTTGTACCTTGACTTAAATCCTTCTGCAATTCATCTCTCTCTGGCTGGTGTGACAGTGAGTTTAGAAAAGACATTTGTTACGGCAAGAAAAAGTCAACTGGAAGTTTATCAGGTGTTTTTGACTTTGTTATGATGTCATAAACATCCATGATTGAGTTCCTGCTCTTTTTTGTATGTAAGCTATGAATGTATGGGTATAATACCATATAACTGATAATCTACAGCATGAAATCCAGAAATATTGCTGTAATCAGATCAACTGAATAATTTTGACACCATAAAGTGCATTAAAATTATATTAACTCCTATTTGACTCTGGCACACACAGACATCAACAATCGGCGTATGAATCTCTACAAGTGTGACGATCAAAAGTTTAATGTCGCAATGCATGCTGGGTTTCAGGATAGTATAAAACTCCCAACATGCACTGCTGCATGAATAATAATTTAAAAAAATATTCCTACCATTGTTGAGGTGCATGAGCTAATTTGTGATAACTCTGTTTTTCTACAAGACAGAGTGTCTCCACTATGTTTGGTTATGCATTTGTTTAAAATAAATTCGTTTCACAGTGGTGGTAATGCAATACTTTTGATTAAGAATTAAACTGTGAATGAGTGAGAATTAACTTCTTAGTGAATGGCCAGACTATATAATGATTTCTTCATCATAGTGAATATAACCATAACCTAACTAAAGCAAACACTGATCTCTATAATGGTAACTTAAAATCAAACATTTTCAATTAAACATCTCAATAACTACTTCTGTAGATGTATGACAGAAATAAAGTCATACTGGTTGATAATACGTGCAATAATGTGTTATGGCTGGAAGTCAGTAGTAGTTCTTGTGTTTCTCTATTTTCTGTTCTTGTGTTCCTCTTTCCTTCAGTGATTCTGCTTGTTAACAGCAGGTGTTCATCACTAATGCTCAACAATCACTTACATATTCACTTAATTATCTCACTGCAACACTGCATCAATGTTACTTTTTACTCTTTGTAGTGTGGATTTTCCTGTGGGGTTGAAAGGGTTAACAGTGTAAGATAAAAAGACACACCCACGAAAAGTATTTAAACAGTAATAAACTGTAAGTAGTTTACAGTAAAATGTATTTTTTTGGGTCACCATTGTGCTGAAGAGTAGCGCCTGTGCTTCAGTCCAGGAGAAGATCAAGAAACAAGTATGATCTGCTGCATGTTGCTTTATTTAACAGTAAGTGACTGTGTAATTGCTGGTCTAGTGGAAATCTTTTCATATATTCAAGTTTTTTTGTAGTTTTTTAATTAAAGTTCACAGTTTTTTACTCATGTATTTAATGCATATACATTTTAATTAATACGTTTAAATTACAATTGGTCAATTTAAGGTAGTCGGTTTCTGCAAGTGAAATTAATTTTAACAAGTTTTAATGTGGTGCATTTTACAGTAACAAACCGTATATTACAGTAAAGAACTGTACAATTAACAGTAAATTACTCTAACAGTGTACAAGAGACCAACTAAAGCAAATACTGATCTCCATCATAGTGACAACAAACTTTATTATTAACTAAATCCCTGTTCATTCTCAACAATAACTTTTTTACATGTATGAAATAAATAATGTTAAACTGGTTTCACACTCAGTGTGGCTGGAAGTCAGTTGTAGTTCTTGTGTTTCTCTTTTTTCTGTTATTGTTTCTCTGAGGGTATAGGGTGTGATTGGGAAAACAGCCTCTGAGTTTTGACTTTGAGCACTGTTAATTCACAGTATATTCCTCTAACTTACTCTCTCTCTCTCTTTCAGTCTGAGGGTGTGCTGAAGCCATTACATAGACAAAACGTGGAGCTCAATCCTGTTAAGAATGGTGAGATTTACTGTGAACCAGAGGTGGGTAATCCAGGGGCCAAAGAGTAAAAGTCCTGCCATATGTTTATTCCACCCATAAACTCAGTCAGCTGATTTCACTAATTAGTTCTCTCTCCTGTTATTAGCAAATCCAGGTGATTGGAACAAAATACTTTCTGAACCTGGACTTTACACCTCTGCATAGCAATGCCACATGTCAGCCAAGAGCAAATAAATAAACCATATCTGGATCTTATCGTAGCCAAAAAAATCTGTGTATATTAAATATGGAGTAATTTCAGCCACATAGATGAAATCAACTGAAGAGAAAAGACATTAAATCTGTGAAGATCTCAGCAGAGGAGGAATACACAACTCCACAAACTGCATTACCAGCTTCACTTATTAATAACCAGACTGACTTTATTTCTGTCAGACGTCTACAGAAGTTCTTATTGAGAATTAACAGAGGTTTAACTCTAATGTGTTTCATTTGAAGTCACCATAACAGTGATTATTGTTTCCATTAGTTGGGTTCTTAACTCTTAATATATTATTTACTTCCTTTGGCTGCTCTGACAGTGTGTTTGTAAAACACATTTGCAGCAGAAAAGAAGCTAAAGTAAAAAGAGTTCAGGATTGTTACCTGCTGGTTGTATTTTAATCCTCATGAAATAAACTAATTCACTTAAGTTTTATTTATCTAACAATTTTATTGTCACATTAATATTTTCTTTCACAACACAAATCCTGTGTTACTACAGCATGAGTTCAAGCAGTATCATAATAAGTTAAAGGACTTTAACCCTCTGGGGTCAGCAATCACGGCGGTGTGATTTGCACGATTTTATTTTACATAGCAGCTAAATAAACGTATAATACTCAGTCAAATATGGTCATACAGACTTAATAAATATGAAAAAAGAATCTGTGAGATGTCTACTTTTGTATGTGTCCACTTACAATCAAAACAAAACGTTGTGCTTTTGTAAAATAAAGAAATTAAACAGGGTGTGCTTTCAGCCTCTCCGTCTCGTGAACTTTTTTTTTCTTAAGGACGTCTCTAAACATAAACAAAACTCAGCGAATACTTGACACACATTTATAAGCTCTATATATTTATACACATTTAAGTGTGTAGTTTTAAATGATCTGATTTAAAACGAAAACAAATATTCTCTGTTTAAGTAATTTGTATAAAACCAACAAGATATCCATTTTCTCTAACCCTTGCTCATTAGTTTTAATGTGACCACACCCACACGCGCAAAACATATAGAGATGCAAATCGTCCATGTGTCGCGCGAACGAGCTCATTACCTCAACAACAAAGCGGCAAACTTTATCAGTCCTCTGCAGTCGTCGAGTTTGGAAGACACGCTGTGAGATTATTGGATTTATATCAGAAGAAGAAGAACGCGATTTGAAGACAAGAAAGATTTTAAGGTAAGAAATAATTCTGAATTATATTAGTTAGTATTGTTGCATAAACTTCACATTGCAGTTGAACTGTTGCTCGATGCTTAAGTAAATGTTCTCAGTCGCCCTGAAGTAGAGGATGGATATACCCAACCGACCCCACATCAGCGTGGCATTGAACATTTTACATTTAAAATAGTTTATTATGTAGGTAGCCAATGTGCCTGATGCTTTCACTTGATGCTAACGTTCGTTTTTGTGATTAAAATACATGCAAAATATTACCATAACATCTGTCTTCCTGTGTGCGGAAATTTGTTTATGTAGCCGTGACAACCAAAGTGACAAACCATGTGCATGCGCGCCTGTGTTAAGAGCCTTGTTGCTCCGCGTGCTGATGCACTCATCTGTTGAAATTTCCGAATGCTTTTCCACACAAACAAACGTAGATGTGTAATTAGTATGAGAAAAAATATATTTATGCCTATCGGACGCGGGCCGAGCTCGGACAGAAAAATGTGTCCCAAACATACACAGCAAAAACTCCAGTGTTAAATTAACACTCCTGGGAGTGTATATGAGTCCGCACTAAAGAGTCTAAAGTGTTAAAATATGAGTGTTAAATGAACACTCAAGAGTGTTAAAGTTAATGAGATAATTAAGTTATTAATTAAGTGATGATTGAGCATTATTGAAGACACCTGATGTTAACAAGCAGAATCACTGAAGGAGAAAATCACAAATTGTAAGTCACCATTATGGAGATCAGTGTTTGCTTTAGTTGGGCTCTTCACCCTTATATTATTAACTTTAGATTTTGGTTGTCTGCGTTTTCTGATTAATAACAGTCAGATGAACAAAGAGAAAATGTGATCTGATGGTGTTGGTCATGTTTTGACAATCATATTGTGATCTGAAATAAACAAAACTTATCTACATAGTTTGGTTTAATTTGTTTATAGAGCAGCTCTCTGATACTAAAGCGTATGATTTTCAGTATTTTTAATATAATTTAAAATATTTAATAAACATTATTCTGATCAATAGACTTTTAAATACTTTATTTAGAAACACAGACATCAATAATCAGCCTGTGAATCTCAACCATGGTGACAATAATAAAGCATGTTGCAGCGGCTGCCACCAATCAACTCATTAATGGCTCCCATCATGCATTGCGGAATGAACAAATTATATGAAGTAATTTCATTTTCCTAACTGAATATTTTGCTTGTCACCATTGTTGAGATGCATAGACTGAATCTTGATGTCTGTGTGTGCCTAAAATGAAGATTTTTTTTTTCAAAACAACTTTAAAATAAATTCTTCATTATTTATTTATCAAAAATTCTGGATATTTATGTAGAATCACAATTATGCTGTAATAAACAACATAAATTTTAATCAGAAATAAGGGTTCAGTGATCAAGTTCATATTATGATTGTCATAACATAGCCAACAGATCACTTTTTTTCTTTGTTCATCTGTCTGTTATAAATTAATAACGGCAGACACACAGAATTTATAGTAAATAATATAAGGGTGAAGAGCCCAACTAAAGCAAACACTGATCTCCATAATGGTGGCTTACAATTTGTGATTTTCTCCTTCAGTGATTCTGCTTGTTATCATCAGGTGTCTTCAATAATGCTCAATCATCACTCAATTATTAACTTAATTATCTCATTAACTTTAACACTCTTGAGTGTTCATTTAACACTCATATTTTAACACTTTACACTCTTGAGTCTGGACTCATATAAACTCCCAGGAGTGTTAATTTAACACTGGAGTGTTTGCTGTGTAGGCTTCATGTTTTTACTCCAATCTCATTTCATAACGTCATATCGATGTAAACATTTGAAGTAACATATGATAATCAATATATTTTTCTCTAGTGTAGTGTTACTGAAGTGTTTCTTTTTAACGATGCCTGCTATAGCCTACTATTGTTATTATTTTATGTAGCCCTGCACGTATGCCTATAAGGCACAACAACCTGGTATTCATTTTATATATATATATGTGTGTGTGTGTGTGTGTGTGTGTGTGTGTGTGTGTGTGTGTGTGTGTGTGTGTGTGTGTGTGTTTTATAAATTTTAAAAAGCTATTTTAACCAGAACAAATCTAAAATGTATTCCCAAAATCGTGCATCCCTAGTTTCTCTTGATATCAGCATGTTCACAGCTTCTTCTTTTTTTAGGTATAGTCCTGCTGACTTCAACATGAGCATGAGGAGGTAAAGTGAAAAATCAAACACCTGGGAAATGACAGGTATGTACTATGTTTCAGGAATGGCACAAATGTTTGTGACTGGTTAAGTCTCTGTCTTTAGTTCAGTGTGTTAAATAATGTGCTTTTTGTGCCATTTGTTGTGTATCTTTGGATTGTTGTGTTTTAAATAAATCCATCAAATCTCCTCATTCTTTGTTCAAAGTTCCTCATAGGCCCAGGGAGCTCATAATAGGGCCATTATGGGAGGCTCTTTGTCTCTTTGAAACACTCAATATTCATGGGTGGTTTACGCCTACTCGCATAAAGCTTTCTTACACAAAACATGTCTTACAAATTTTAAATCAGTATATTGTCTGATCTGAATGAGTAGTCAAGGTGATTTTCACATAGTTTTGGAGCAAATATTCTAGGCTAAGTGATACAATTTTCAAAAGTCTTGTGAAGAAATAATGAGTTTGGGTTTCATCACCTCATTTCAGTGACTTTTTTTGTTGTCATTTTCACAAACCACGCATAAATGTTATTATCTCAAAACTACTAAATTTTACATACATGCTGCTGACATATTATTGTAGCAGAACTTGTGCTGAATACAGTGTAATAAGACTTTAGCCATGAAAATGTCACAAGTAATATAAATTAGGGATGGCTGACGCGAAACAGTCGTTCCGAAGCTTTGCGAGATCCCGAAGCGCAGATGTTTCGAAACACTGATCCGAAGCGTGATTCAAAACACCCATGTCACGTGACTATGGCCAAACGAAGTCTCGAAGTGTTTCACTAAGTGTTTCATCAGGTGTGATCCGCCGAATCAGCGTTTGATTGACACGGTCAGAAACAGACCAAACGATCGCACATCTGTATAAAAGTGAAATTAACGCATATTGACCTCGTGGGTTTTTGTGAGAGGAGTTTGATTTTGAGATAGCGGATTTTTGGTGATATAGTGACATTTATAGTGCGATTTGTTTAGTTATATTTAGGCTTACATTTAAATTTACACAACACATTTACTGATAGTCTAGAGACACAGAGTATACATATAGTGACATATTAATAGATACATATAAATATATATAGACAGCTAGATTAATAGATAGATAGATACATAGATAGATTAAAGATAGGGATAGAAATGTCAACATCAGACCCATCAACATTATCAACATCAACACCAGTAGAAACACAGGACAGTTTATGGGAACTTTTTGATACTCGTATCCATCAAACCCAGATGATACACAATGCTACAGCTGATGCCACAGTGGAAGTGAAAAAATACATCAACGATGCGTATTTGCCCAGAACTCATGATCCACTAACTTACTGGAAAGAGAGAGCAGTAATCTTTCCTCATTTGTATGTCATGGCTAAAAAATATCTTTGCATTCCAGCAACAAGTGTCCCTTGTGAGAGGATTTTTTCAAAGGCTGGAGAAATTATCTGTAAAAAAAGAAGTAGGCTAAGTCCTTCCACAGCAGAGAAATTAATATTTTTGAATAAAAATACCTAAAAAAGTGAGACATTTTGGCTTGATTTATTTTATTAATATTCATTTTGCAGGACCAAAATAACATAATGCACAGTGAGGAGCCTATAGGTTACAATATTCACATATTAGTAAAGTACAATAATAAAAAAACAACAACAATTTTAATGGCTCGTCAAGGTTGTTTCAAATCAACACCTGCAAGTGACCACTAGGTGTCACCGTGGAGACGGGTGTCGGATTGATTCGAAGCCTCGAAACAATATGGACCATTTGGTTCAACTGTTTCATTGCTTCACGAAGCCTCGAGCTGCCCATCACTAACAGAAACAAGCACAAATGTCAGAGCATGTCAGAACACCGCCAAGACCCAGAAAACACCTCAGACCTCAGAGGGTTAACAAACATGAGCGTGAAAAAGTCAGTTTATGATGACAAACACAGACATCAACAAGCAGCATATGAATCTCAACAATGGTGACAATGAAAATTGCTTTGCTGCAATGCATGCTGGATACCAGCATAGTACAAAACTCCCAGCATGCATTGCAACATGAATAAATTATGCAGCTGAATTATCCTGTAATTTTGTTTGATTCTATATCTACTTCTACTCTATTTGCTTTTATTTTTTGCTGTTGTATTTGTTGTGAATTAGTAGCTTTTCAGTGATGTTCTGAATTAATCTGTTTATCTAAATATTTGTATTTGTCACCATTGTTGAGATTCATACACTGATTGTTGATATATGTGTGTGTCAGCATAGGCCAATTTTTTTATGTCATGTATGTTAAAAGATTTAAACGATTGTTATATTGCAGTATCTCATGCTGCAGTAACACAGGGTTTGTGATGTGAATATATTAGTGGAACAATACAATTGTTAGATTATAAAAACCGCAGTGAATAAGTCGATTTCATGATGATTATAAAACCACAAACAGGTAACCATCATCACCTGATCTCATTTCACTTAAGCTTTCTTTGCTGCTGCAAATGTGTTTGACAAACACACTGTCACAGCAGCCAAAAAAGACATGAAATATGTTATGGTGACTTCAAATGAAACACATTAGAGTTAAACCCCTGTTAATTCTCAATTAAAATTTTTTTAGACGTCAGACAGAAATAAAGTCAGTCTGGTTAGTAATAAGTGAAGCTGGTAATGCTGTTTATGGAGTTGTTTAATTCTCCTCTGCTGAGATCTTCACAGATTTGATGTCTTCTTTTCTCTTCAGTGGATTTCATCTAAAGCTGTGGCTGAAATTACTCCATATTTAATATACACCGATTTTTTGGCTACGACAAGGTCCAGTTCTGGTTTATTTATTTGCTCTTGGCTGACATGTGGCATTGCTATGCAGAGGTGTGAAGTCCAGGTTCAGAAAGTAAAAGTCCTTTTGCTAATTCAGACAGGAGAGATAACTTATTAGTGAAATCAGCTGACTGAGTTTATGGGTGGAATAAACAAATGGCAGGATTTTTACTCTTTGGCCCCTGGATTACCCACCTCTGCTGTGAACCATGGAACCATTACATGTGGATCCCATCTAAAAAAATAAAAAAAAATAAAAATGTCATTACATAATGTCAGTTTACTTCTATCCAGCCAAGATCACAATCAACTGCTCTTCTTCTAGTTCAATACTCACCAAAACCATTCAAAATCTGATCAGAACATGACTTCCTTCATCTTCTTGTATGTCTTTGTTTCTCATACCAAATGGAACAGGAGAGAAACCTATAGTTGTTAAAGCTGAAATACCAGCTGATCGGGTTCCAGACACTCCTGCTCACACCTACATCACAATTACTGGTAAGAAAAATAAGTTTTTTTTAATGCATATATAATGATTATTTCTTTAAAGTTGTATGCATGCTTTATTTAAAGAGAGATGAAGCCTCATATCTAATCATTTGGTTACATCTGTCTTTTCCTCCATAGCAAATTTTGTAGTACTTGTTGAATTATATCTTGCAGCACATCAAAAACTCCAGTGTTAAATGAACTCTCTTGGGAGTTTGTTTGACTCCACACTCGATTGTTGCATGAACACTGAAGCAGTGTTAAAGTTAATTTGATAATTAGGTGATTAAAGGTACAATGTATTTTTTTTGCCGCCAGAGATCGCATTTTCAAAACAATAACAAATACAAAACTTGATGACACTGTGTAGGAGAGTGGAACAATGTGAGATGTCGTTTTCACCATCCAGAGATGTACACAGCAAAAACTCCAGTGTTAAATAAACCTCTGGGAGTTTATTTGGCTCCACACACAAGTGTTAAAGTGTTAAAATATGGGTGTTCAATTAAAACGGAAGCAGTGTTAAAGTTAATTAGATAATTAAGTGATTTAAGTGATTCATTGAGAGATGATTGTCCATTAATGATACCTGATGTTAACAAGCAGAACCACCAAAGGAGAAAATCAAGTTTTTGAATCATTATGGTGATCAGTGTTTGCTTGAGTTGGGCTCTTAACCCTTAAAGGAAAATTCAGGCGCAAAATGAACCTAGGGGTTAATAACACATGGGTACCGAGTCGACCGTTCTCTGGGATGTGTTTTCATGAAAATCGAATGTACCCAGTTCTATCTCTAAAAAACTGATTAGCTTATAACGCTAGCATATGGGGCATAGAATAAGTAAAAAGAAATTGCTAGTTAATATAACTAACACGGCTCAAAAAAACCTCACACTAACACAGTAGCATAATGAGGGTTCCTACATGCAAACCGAAGCATTGAGAACTTTGTTCTGATAAGCTCTCCTGTCTGTAGCTTTCTAGTAATCTTGAAGACATTGAGCTGGTTCAGGGATCTATCTGGGACTCTATTCAAACACACATGAACCAGGTGATCAATGTCTTCAGTATTACTAGAATGCTACAGACAGGAGTTTATCAGGGTTGGAGCTAAACTCTGTGGCCCTCCAGGACAGTGGCGGAGCTAGACTTTTAAAACAGGGGTGGCCAAGGGGTGGCAAGGTATTATTTTGGGGGGTCAATATACACTGTAAAAAAATTCTGTAAAAAAACGGCCAAATTTTACAGTAACATACTGTTTTTCATTAAAACAGTAATATACCGTAAAAAATGCCTTCTGGGTGATATTTGTCGTTTTCGAGAAACTAGCCTACAGGAATATACTGTGAATTAACAGCGCTCAAAGTCGACACTAAGAGGCTGTGTTCCAAAATCACACCCTATACCTATGGAGCTAAACGAGTCTCAATAAAGATAAATGCACACACTACATTCACATATGCACACACAGGATTCATACATGCACACACATGATTCATAAATACACACACAGGATACACAAATGCGCACAAAATTCACAAATGCACACACAAAATTTAAAAAGCACAGAAGATTTACAAATGCATACAAAATTCACAAATTCACACAAAATTCATAAATACACACACAATTCAGAAATACAAACAAAATTTACAAATGCACTCAAGATTCAGAAATGCACAGGGCAAGATTCAGACGTGTATTTCTGATGCACACACAAATATATATTGATTTACAAACTGCTTGCGGTCTGTGAACTTCACTGCATTTGTGTGTGAATTTTGAGACTCCCTTGACTTGGCTCGACACACAAATGCCTTTTTTTAAACAGGGAATGATCAGCAACCAATCAGATATCTCCCTTGGTTTAGCCAATCACAAGAACGCACCCCTGCGTGGGGGATTGTTTACTCATAAGCCAATCACATGAATGCGTTCACACAGCGCGATATGCATGTGGCGCGGGCGCGGTGGAGTTCTGTCTGTCAGTTGGTTGAGACATAGACATCATATAGATGGACGCCCTATCGACCGCTACTGTATGGGAAGCCAAACAAACCAAACGTGGGACGAGGCAGCGGGGGTTTACAGAGCTCGTTCCGCGCTGACATGTCATCTGCGCGGTTCAAAGGTCCGAGCCGCGCGGCCGACTCGTCAGCGCAGCGCGGACGTGTTTCCTATAGCGACAACCAATGGGCAGCGCGGCGCGAACAATCCTCACCAGCGCTGCACTGATCAAACAGCGCAGCGCAAACCATACATGCAAATAAATGTACAATAAAGAAACCCCAGCCTCCTTACAAAAAAATTGGTTCTCTGCTGAAGTTTAGGAGTTTTTTCCCTACAGAAGACAAAGCAGAAGAAAGACTAGATGAAATGCATACATTTCTTATGTTTATTTTAGCTATTTAATACTGTTAGTATTACTCTATATATATGTGCAGTTCTTCAAAGTATCGACGCACAACAATAACTCTTTACTAACAGTATTAAATAGCTAAAATAAACATAAGAAATGTATGCATTTCATCTAGTCTTTCTTCTTCTTTGTCTTCTGTAGGGAAAAACTCCTAAACTTCAGCAGAGAACCAATTTTTTGTAAGGAAAAAATTACAAATTGCTGATTTCTTTAAATGAATGTAAAGCTAAATGTATTTTGCAGCGCAGGGTGAAGTCTCAACACTAAATTAAAGGCCTGTCTCATATAGACGCCTGTCTCCAATACAAGCCGGTGCAGTTCGGCGATTTGGGAAAATAAAAGCCCGGGCTATTATTTGAAGTTTTACGGTAGTTTTTCTTTGGCTGCGGTAGCTGTGTCTTAAAAATACATTTGCTATGGCGAAAAAGCTGAAAGAATACAGTATCATATGATTATGGCTGTTTTGATAATGGTCTCAATCATCATATATTGGCCTAATTCACTGATCTCATTTGTTGTCTAATAATATTATTGATGTTTTATATTTTTGATTTTGGTCTTATTGTGATTTTACAGAATGATGTTTTTCTGAAATTTGGCATTTAGAAAATATGACGGATTTTATAAAGTTTATACTAAGAACATTTTGAATTTTCAGGTCAGCTAGACACACACACAGACATCAAGAATCGGAGTATGAATCTCAACAATGGTGACAATCAGAAGTTTTATGCTGCAATGCATGTTGGGTACCAGCATAGTACAAAAAAATCAGCCACCACTCCCAGCATGCATTGCAGCATGAATAAATTATGCATCTGAATTGTCTGGTTATTTTCTTTAATTTGTACTTTTTGCTTTTATTTTTGCTGTTGGTTTTGTATTGACTTTTAGTAGCGTATTCTGTGATGTTCAGATTGTATGTTATCTTTTTTTGTTGATTGTCACCATTGTTGAGATTCATTGGCTGATTCTTGATGTCTGTGTTTGTCTAACTGAAACCATAGTTCAAATTTTTTTTATGAATTATGAGTTTAAAAATCCTTCACAACCGATTGCATAGCACTGCTTGGTCTTTTGCATTAGTTTCACAGTGTAGTAATATTAAATTAAACTGTGTTAAAAAAACACATTTTTGATAAGTAATTAGAAACTGATTGAGATCAGAGAGACAACCATTATGTGATGACGTAATATTCAAAACATAACCAGCAACACCTGATCTCAGCTTTGTTGGCTTTGCTTCTGCCACAACAAATGTGTTTTTATACATACACAGTTAAAGCAGCCAAATAAGAACCAAAGTTAAAGTGAAGGGTCAGGACCCCAACTAAAGCAAACACTGATCTCCATAATGGTAATGTCAAATGAAACAAAACAACATCTAAACCTCTGTTAATTCTCAATAGGAATTTCAGTAGACGAAACAATGAATTAAGTCAATCTGGTTAATAATAAGTGAAGCTGGTAATGCTATTTTTTAGAGTTGTTTAATCCTTCTCTGCTGAGATCTTCAGAGATTTCATGTCTTCTGTGCTGAAGTAAGTTTTAGTTCTTGTGTTTCACTTTTTTATCTTCTTGTTGTTTCTCTGTCCTTGTCAGGTGTTCATCACTAATGCTCAATCATCAGTTAATTAATTACTGAATTATATAATTAACTTCAACACTGCTTCAGTGTTACTCCAACACCCTGTAGTGTGGACATACAAGTGTTCATTTAAAACTGAAGATTTTGCAGTGGGGTTTAAAGGGTTAAATGTGTCAAATAAAAAAAAAACAGAGTGAAGTGTAATTTAACGGTAATCAACTGTAAATTAATTTACGGCATAAAAATTTAGAAAAACAGCATTTTACTGGCAACCACAGCTGCCAGTAGATTACCGTAAAATCAAGGAAAAACAGCAATATTCTGTCAAATTTAACAGTCAGGTTTACTAAACAAAATAAGTTAATTTCACTGAAATATTAGTAAAAGTTCATAGAAAAAAGTTTTGCGAAGTCAATAACTGATAAAGAGAGTAAATATTAAACTGAAGTGTTTTATGTGTTTTGCACAAGATGATACAGGAGAGATATTTTAGTTTAATTCATGAGTTTTGTGGGTCACCATTGTGCTGGAGAGTAAAGCCTGTGCTTCAGTCAAAGATGAGCAGAGAAACACCGATGTTATGCTGCCCGTTGCTTTATTTAAACGCAGGAACTGTGTAGTTGCTGATGCCGTGACAATCTCGTTGCTAAATACTTTAGCAAATACATGTGTGCTACTGTTCGCTAACTGCAAAGATTTTAGTTAATGTCATGTTTTTAATTAATTCACGATTACACATTAGATGTTTGCAGTATTATATTAAGAGGTATTCATTTTCAGTGGACTCAAATGAAGTTCACAGTACTATCAGTTGAAATACTCGTTTTTAAACTTGAACTGTTTGAAGCAATCGGTTTCCCAAATGATACAAGTTACCGTCCATTGTATTTTTACAGTAACATGCTGTAAAAAAGGAGAGCTGTATAATAACGGTAGAGGCCTGTAAATTAACAGTACTTTGCTGGCAACCACGGCTGCCAGTAGATTACTGTTATTTTACAGCGCAATTTTTTACAGTGCAAAGTTTTCAATTACACTAAAAATAAATTATTTTCCACAAAATGTATATAGATTAAATTAAAGTTGTTTATTTTCCAAAATGTACACAATTATATGTATTAAGTATACAGCAAAAATAGAACAACAAGTATTCAAAATGCTCCTTGGACTAATCAAGTCCAGTCCCAGATAGCAACACTGTTTCGGCCCAGATCCGGCCCACATCTGGCACTTGTGGAATGCGGATCTGGCCCACATGCCGCGTGGAATGACGGCCCTTGGATGGGCCACTCCTGTTTGCCAGATCTGGGCCACAAGCAGACCATAGCAATGCCACATGTCAGCCAAGAGCAAATAAATAAACCACAACTGGACCTTATCTGAACCACAAAACCTGCATATTAAATATGGAGTAATCTCAGTCTTAATAAGCCTGTTAACAAGCAGAATCACTGAAGGAAAGAAAAGAACAGAAAAAGAGACA